>JAAEAF010004317.1:0-57738 GCA_011037195.1 Triatoma infestans
AGTGATCGACAGACCTAAAAAGCTAGATAGCACTGAAAGCTCAGTCTTATTGGCTCCGTTTTAGGTCTTTTCAGGAAAACCGAAAGTGAGACTTTATAGGGTTTATTTCAGTTTTTTTTTTTCTCTCTCTCTTCTCTACTCTACTTTACTCAAAAACAGCTTTAACAATTTTTAAACTAAATATTTTACTGTACATATAATATGTCGGTCATAATTTTATTTAAAACATTTTTCTGATAAAGTCAATCTTTAACGAGTTGAGATGTTATTATTATTATTATTTGTCTGTGGAGAGGGACCAAACCCTACGCTATCCAAAGCCTCATTGGGCCCATATAGCTACCCCAAGAAAAACAACAACAAACCGGGTCTAGAACAAAAATCTAGACCCGGATCTAATCCATCTAGATTCCCCGAGTCCGATAAATCGGACAGTAACCATTAAGCGGAAATACCTAAGCTCTTCCACACATCCTATTCCGACCAAAGGTCCTGAACCTAATTTCCTCACATCCCAGGCAATCAGTCATAAGATGGATGGGTGTTTCCTCCTCTGTCTCACAGGCTCTACATAATGGATCCGGCATGAGCCCCATTATGTAGAGATATCTCCTTAAGCCACAATGTCCAGTAAGAGATCCAACCAGATGCCTGAGAGAGTTCCGTGAAAAACACAGCAACGTCTCATTAATGGCCTTGCCCGGACCCTCGATGAGCATTTTGGACTGCCGAAAACCAACTGAGCTCATCCATAAGGATGAATGCAGTGAAGCTGTCCTATGGATACAGTTGAGATGTTAGATTTATCTCTAAACCAGATGCAGATTGATCCACCGTTTCAGACTAATTACACATTCCCATTGATTAAGAGAGAAAGTAAAACCTTTCATTCTAATATAATATTCGTACTTGTAAAGTAACTATACACCCTAGATCTTCCAAATTAATTAGTTCATTTCAATATCAGTGCACTAGTAAATAAATAATTTATAAATTTTAATTAAAATAGCAAATGAATTCAACAAAATAATTGCGGTCACTTCTGTTTTTTTTTTTGTTTTTTTTTTAAGCCTCCATTGAAAACCAAATCTGGTAACTTCTTCTTTGGCTTTTTAATTGCTGCCATGTATTTTGTTAGTGAAGAAGAGTTTTTGTTTCATTCCTTTGAATAAAAAAATAATATAAAAACGCAAAAAGTCAAAATCCCTAAGGGCATTCCATTAAATAAAGAATTCCAAAGAAGTATTTTTCTTTCTTCTTTTTTTCTTTGACTTTAGAAGGAGGGGGGACAATTAAAGTATAAGTCCAATGTACAAAGCGTGCCAGTTTGGTGGAAGGGAGGGGATTCCACTCCAAGGTTTGTATTAAGCATAAGCAAGATAGAGAAGAGTGACGGAACTAGCTAGAGAGAAAGTAATAGGAGGGGGTGTATAACGAGAAACCTGCCAACGATGAGGAGGTGGTAAGGTTTTAGGATGGCGTTACGTTTAAGAAAATGCTAATTAGTGGGCGCCCAGTGTTACAAAGCCTTGGCAGCAATTAGAGAGAGAGCAAGAGGGTATGGTGAAGTTGTAGGGCAAAGAAAAGTAGATGGAGTGAAGATGTAGAGAACTGGCTGTCTCTAAGAGGTAATGAGATGATTGTGTAGGAGTAGTAGACATAGACTTACATACACACACACACACACACACACACACACACACACGCTGGAGTGCTGGAGAAGAGAGAGGACGACTCTGTGCAAGGGGTTCAGGATCCTGTGTGTGTTAATTAATCCTTTCTGTGCCCGCCGCACTTCTCACTTACCCTAAAGGAACTATATCTCTTACCCATTTTAGTCTCTTATATCTCACTGCTACCTACCTACCTACTTGCTAACTACCCTGCTAGTAACTGGCACGACACTGGCAAAGGCATACACAAACACTCACACAAAACCCAGAAATATCCAAGCAGACCTAGCCATCATAATACTGGGTACAAGCGCTCGACCGACCCAGTTACACAATCTCAACATCCACCCGGACGTACTTCTAATGAACG
This sequence comes from Triatoma infestans, assembly GCA_011037195.1. Lineage (NCBI taxonomy): Eukaryota > Metazoa > Arthropoda > Insecta > Hemiptera > Reduviidae > Triatoma > Triatoma infestans. The sequence goes on from JAAEAF010004317.1 coordinate 2,044, forward strand.
TCACATCACACTGGATGCTTTCAATTATATCCACCAACCATCATCGTCATCATCACGCCAACAGTCGTCCTTCAATATTATTCCATCATGAAGATAAGGGGATCACCTCTCTCCTTCTAACTTCTTTGTATAGTATTTTATGTTCTAATTTTATATTAAAACCCTTAACAATATACTGAACACTAATTAGTTGACACCCTTTTTTACCAAGCCCAACTAAAGTGATCTGGAAATTAATACTTTGAAAAAAAAAGTCTGATATGAAACACTCACAGACTTCCCCTTACTTATAGTCTAATTGGCAGATTTACTTAAAAAAATGGAATTCTTATCAAATCGTTAATTCCATAAAATATTTTAGTGTTCAGTGAAAATCTTTAGAAACCTTTTCCAGAATTTCTCAATAAACTGAAACAAAAAAAATAAATAAATAAATTCAATAATTTCGTACTTTCACATTAACGGATTTTAACCGGAACATTCGTGTCTGTATCGCCTGATGATTCCGAAATAAATATCTGATTAGAACTTCCTTTTGAAAAAACTTTGTTCATACATACAAAGCAGAACAATTGCTAACATTATTTTTTTTTTCGTTCTTCATTGAAAACATGTATTTCCGGGTTAACAATCAATTTCGAAAAATGCTAATTTCACTCTTATATAATTCAATCAATATAATATAATATAGCCTATCACTTTATTTCAAACATTAAAATTTATTTTTGGGGTAATTCTGGAAGTACTACCTACCCATGCACTGTTTAAGCTCTCCTTGTCAATTACTTACATTGTACGGATTCAATACCTGTTGATATTAATATCCAATTAGAATTCCAGTTTGAAGAAGGTTTTACGAAATTTCTTAAGAATAGGTTCAATGATTTAAAAAATTTAAACTTGCAATGCGATTCCTCAATTATAAACCAATCATTTTTATTTAAAAAAAAAAAAAAAAAAACAGATTTTCTAGAAAAATTAATTTTAATGGGTTTTCAGGAAGCTGGGTGTTAGATTTAACTTTAAACTCAGCTGCTACGATTGGCTTAAACTGCTCTGAGACGCTGTCAAGCAGTGTAGACATATTTAATTAGTCTTTATGGCCCTAGATATGACATGTCAAGATCTGAGGTTGTTTTTTTTTTCAGTTGTTCGTAATTTTCTTCAAAACGGCTCCAACGAATTTCTTAAAACTTTGTAGACTATCTACAAACATAAATCCCTATCACTTTTATTTGAAACATTTTCTCGAGAAAATTGATTTTGGTTTTTTTTTTTTGGAGGGGGCGTAATGCTTTCTTCTAAAGTGCCACTTCAGTATAAATTATGGGTTCAACCACCTACATAATATTAGTATACATTGGAAGCATTAATAGAATTCCAAATTTGATGAAAATTGGTTAACCAGCAATGCGATTTTACAGAATAGGTTTTTGAGTGTTTTTGAATTTTCTCGAAAACAACTAAAAATGATTTCCTTTCAACTTGGTATGCCAACTTCAAGATAAAATACGTGACCTCTTTTTTTTTTAAATTACGTATTGTAAAAACGAAGAACAGACAGACATACAAAACTTTGTATACTGCAGACTTTATTTTCTTCTATAATAATTTCAGGAATCGTTTCAGTTGAAAACAATAGAAAACATGCGTCGTGTGAGAATTCCAATTGGAGATTCAGACTCATTATATTATTTGAAAGAAGTGTTTTTAATTCTAAAAAAATTCTTAGAACGAAAACTATCGTGAATTGTTTTTCTTCATAAATCTAACAAAAATGGATACCTGGATACGCAGGCTTAATCCAGAAGTTTCACTCTATGTACTATTTATATATCCATTTCTTAAGCTTGGCGGAGATTTTGAAGTTTGTTTATAGTAGGAAATTTCTGTTTCCCGCCAAGCACAGCTGTGGTATAAAGTGAAAGGTTCCTTTGCACCAAATTAGTCAACAAATGTAGATGTATACTTTTAACACCTCTAATTGCAACTCTTTTCATTTTTTGCACAGGTGAAGATATGGTTTCAAAATCGGCGGACAAAATGGAAGAAACACGATTCAGCAGCTGCAAATGGTGGTACAAACGGTAGTAATTCGACGAATACATCAGCGGCTACAACACCGAACGGTTCGTCTAGTAGTGGTGGCACACCTGGGCCGCCGTCTTGTGACAGTGAAACAACCGTTGCAGACAATAGTAAATTGAATCAACAACAAATACAACAACAACCACAGCAAGTATTAACAACAAATCATCAACAACAACAACAACAGCAGCATCATCATACAGGTGGTAGTACAACAGGTGCAGAATCATCAGAGGAAAGTTGTCTTAGTGAAGATGCTAAACTTTTAGAATCGCCACGCCCATAGCCTTAGTGGGGAGTATAAATAATTTGTTTATAATTCTTTCTTTCTAACCAAATCTAGTCCCTAGCTCCTCCCAATTTTAAAACAAGGAATTTAATTTGTATATAATAAAATTTACAAAAACTGCATATATATATATACACAGGATTATTTGTCTTAAAATTACTTTCTTTTCGTTCTTTCTACTGTAAGCATTTTGTAAATATAATTATTATTAAATTATTTTTTTCCAGAAAAATGAGGGATTGGAAAATTTAGTTTTGGTTTCAGTAATATATATATTTAAAATTTTTTGTTTTAAGACCGGGTTCAGACATGATCACTTTCATAACCGAACATTGACAGCGCATGGCAGCCAATACTGGCAGACTCTGTTGAAATTAGTAAATTTCTTACATAACAATCACTTTCTCACATTCTATCTCTCTACGGTAATATTATTCCATTGAAATCAGTGAAATAAAATTGTAAAAAAAAAAATTCTCCATAGAGATTAAAAGTAATCACAGGGTTGCTAGCTTACAAGTAAACGAATTTTACGTTTTGAATATAACAGTAAATTAAACTTATAGTAGTGGTAGCACTGAGGTAACCTTTCCGTCAATACCCTTTACTTCAGAACAAAACATTCACTAGTATACTAATATGTCCCTATTCGTTTTTACTTCCTTTTTTTTTTTTTTTTATAAAAAGAATATAATATTTAAAAAGATTCTGTTGCAGAAAAATAAGTAACAGAGTAAAGTGAATTTATAATTCTCATTCAGTTGTCACGCTTTCTTCATTCTTATAGGGTTAATCCTTTACTCCAAGTGAGTAAAGACTGCTTCCCCGAACTCTCATGTCAAATAATAACTACTTTTTCTACAAAAGTTGAACAATATGACAATTATTCAAAATAAAATCAATGGCTAATGTAGTAGTGTTTTAATTTCTAGATAGTAAATGTTATTTTTAATCACTAGAAGTCTTTCAATTAAACAAAGTTTGAGATTTTAGATTAAATTAATAAAATATACTAATATTGTTAGGTAAAGTATTAATTCTTAATATACTTGTTTAACTTTACCCTAATATTCTGCAATCTGTCAGAAGGTAACCTTCCCCTTTTCATTAGACAACATTCTCACAGGTTACTCTACATGTCTTACCTGTTCTAATTTTTGTTTTTAAATAGTTTTCTGTTGTAGAAAAAGTATATTATTTAAACTGAGAGAAAAATGCGTTTACATACTGTCGAAGAAAAAAATAAAGAACAATTCTTGTAATTCAATTACTATAAAATGTTCTCTGAAGTTAGTCTGTACATATTCGTTATAGTGTACGTTAATTTCTTCTTATATAAGAAGCGTAAGTGTCATTTTGTGGAAGTATCCGCGTTTTCTTTAATGATCTAAAAAGTGGCCACGTTTGAAGCCGGCCTATTTTTTTTTATGAGTCAAATATTCAGTTTATTGTAAAATGCTTGGGGGGGGTTTAAAATTCTCCTACACAATATTTATAAAAAAATGTTTTAACATCAAGTAACATAGATAACCGAAAACAAGTAAACACTGTCTTTAAAACTAAAGTACAACTGTCTCTCTCTTTTATAAAATTGTATATTGACGGGTAAATTTAAATAGGTGTACTTTTATTACAACAGTTTGATAAATTTCAAACACTATTTTTTTTATAGTGTTAAATGTATAAAAAAAGAAACTTTATGATCATTTTTTTATTAATTTGGACAAAATAATAGAAAGTATAAAAAAACTTTATATAGGCAAGAAAAAATTGTCTAGGATTGATTTTATTTTTTCATTCAATATTTTTCAGAAATTATCATTTAAAAAAAATAATTACATATAGGTTATGTAATTGAACTCTAAACATGTAATTTTCATTCAAGTGTAAAATATCTTTTTTGTTTTTTTTATTTGTTTCCAATTTTCATTTTTATTACAAAGATACAAAGTATATATCCTTTTAATTTTTAAGACAGGCTTTTACATTTCAAGAAGGTAATACTATAATTTTTCCAATTTTTATTTATTTGTATTTGTTTACTGTTCTTATTAGCCCTACTGTATAAGGTTTACTGAAATGAAAAATGTTATAACAGAGAAGCAAATCATTTTTATTTGATTTCAAGAATTTATTTATTCATTTTTAGAAATGTAGTGTGACAAAATTGGATTCCGTTGTTTTAGTTTAGAAAACTTATATAAAGCCAACAATTTTTAGCTTTAATTCAGGATTTTCCAACTTTCTTTATTTAACTGACTTCTTTTCAGAAAAAATTGTTTTTCCATCATCATTCCATTCCTTGGGTCAAAGAAGTGTGTGAAAAACTTTTTTATTGGCGGTTGTCTGATTTTTTTTTTAAATTTTAAATAAAACAATCCCCACTTAAAAAAAAAAAAATCATTTGAAGAAAAATTGAAAAGTATTCATCAATATAAAGCATTATCAAAATACCTTGGATTATCTTCCTGTAATTCATGATATTATATAAAGGTTGCTAAGATGTGTATTTCAAATTGAGCTTCTCAATTAACTTGTAAAAGAAACGAAGCCTTTCTTCTAATTTGAAGCCGCTTCTGAATGAATCATTGAAGATAACATATTCCTTTTCTAGTGACAGTGGTTCTACTATCGGTTGGTGCATTTACGCTATGAATGTGGACCACAGTTTTTCTCACAGGAGCCCATCCCGATCTTTAAGAAACTGAGGCGAAAGATATCTCCGATCCTTGATTGATTCGAAGCCAGCATTCATTCCAACCGTTTAGTACAAGCATCATGCATACGTTCGCAAAGAAAGGAAAAACGGATCTTTATTCCTTCTTTCATGCCATACTTTGTTTAGAATGAATGTTACATGAACACTGCATTATATGAGAGTATTTTTCCTTCAGGAGAGTGTGGCCTTTGATCTTCTTTACACTTTTCTCTTCATTGAAGGGATGTACGAAAACGTATTGGCTGGGTCCTCTAAAAGAATGACTTGTTTCTAACTATCCTCAAGTAAAGGATATGCTTTCTTATAAGCTACTTTTTTAATAGCCTCAAAGGCAGTAGTTCTACACGAGATTCCGAAAAAGTGCAAGGCTAGTAAGTAGGTGGCCGCAAGCATCCCTTTTTCCTCAACCGCCAAACTAACTCTAGACTATTATTGTACGCCAGGAACTCCAGTTACGTTCAGCTTCTCTTACTCCAAAAAAAAAAAGCAAACAGTTTAAAATTTAAAAAAATGAGAAAAAGATCAAAGTCATGGTATTCAGAGGTATTTCCTTTCTATTTGTTTTTCTTCTGTTTTGATCCAAGGAATCTCTGAAGTTTTACTTAAAAAACTTCCCTGTATCTGCATCAGATTTGTTGGTTGTTCTTATAAGAACCTTATATCTCCTTAGTCCTCCTGCATAGTTTCATTGTCCCTGTTGGAAAGCCCTGCTTTAATCTAAAAGATAAAGAGCACAAGACAAAAATGTAACATTGTGAATATAAATATTTATTAATTTTCCAATAGGAAATTTAAGAAAATGTAGTAATGAAATTAAAGTTTTTCATTATTATTATTATTATTATTAAAAGTGATATTTCTTTGTTCATATAATAAATTTATATGAAAATTGTCCATCCTTTAGGAAAAAATAGGACAACTCCTTCTGTAAATCATATAAATAACAGGCAGACATTTCTGTTTTTGTTTTTTTTAGTAACACCTGGTGTCGTTGAGCAAAATAAATTATTTCTATGTCATTACAAAACCAGCAGCTGAAAATCTTTGATATATCAGAATCATAAGACGAGAGACACATTACTAAAACTTTTATCCCCTGATTTTATGTAATATTGATGCAATTCTATAAAAACGGGTGTTTTTTCAAAGAAAATTTATGTGAAGCTTCGTTTTTTGGTTAGTTTTTTTTCATCGTTTGGAAAAAGTTATACTTTCAAGAATTATTTCTATTTATTTAACCTTGATAATGGAAGTTATTAGCAAGATTCGTTCAGGAAGTAAAGAAAAAGAAAATTATATATTACTTGGTTAAACCTTTTCGAAAATATCTTTCCCATCATTAGGGAATGGTCAATTGAGATTGAAACAGACAAATCGTGATCGAATCTAAATGTTTAAAAAAAAAACAATATTAAAAGGGAGAGCAAAGTGATTTTCCACCTCAATGTTCAGTTGGCCAGCTGTGGGCAATCATTCACTCGACTAAGAGTCCAATTTTACTTACTTGTCAAATAATAAATTACTGTTGAAAATGTGGGTGGATCCGCAATGCTGGATAACATCTGCATTTTATCCGCCGCAGCATGCATATTGATTTTGTTCCTGACCGGTTTTGGATTTTCATCTATCTTCAGAGCAAAGTCACCAAATTCGTGTAGGGAATTCACATCAACGTAATGTTTCTGTTACACTCACACTTGTTGGTTGTCTGAAAATCCGAATCCGTTCAGAAACAAAATCAATATGCATGTTACGAAGGATAAAATACAAATAAATTACTGTATTTGATTTTTAAGATTTTCCTCAAATATTCCACTATTTGCCCAATACGTTCTTTACACGCTTATTCCTCTGCATCCCCAGTTATATCCTCAGTACCATTTCGCCAGTTATTCCTCGGCCAATCTCGTCTTCTACTTACTGCCTCATGGAAGTCTCCATTGAATTTCTGCTTTCACCATTCTGCCACTTATGCATTCATAACGAAATTCTTTGTTGAATATTTTATTTTTTCATACTTTGCTCATAAAAAAAAAATGCATAAAAATGACTGCGCCTTGCTTATCTTTTGACTTTACTTTTTTCAATTTTTGGAAAGGTTCTGAAATCTGTAATATGTCTATATTGTACACTCAGGTGTTACTGCGACTTTGTCTAATTAAACAAAAGACTTTTTTTTAATATACATGTATATTTTTTTTAATTAATGTTTGAAACGAATACAGGAATTTAAATGTGAAAAAAATAGCAAAAAAAAAAAAAATAATATATATTTCCCGTGATAGAATTTTTAAATGTTTTTTACTTAAAAAAAATAAAATCTCAACTTCAATTGTATATTTTGTCATAAGATCTAAATATTTAATATAAATGTTATTGTAAATATATAAATATATAAGGCCATGATGAAAGGATAAAACTTTTGTATGGTTGATGAGTTACTATTTTTTATGTAGGTGTTGAACAAAATTTTTTGAAAAAAATAATAAAATAATTCCAGTCCATAAGATTGGGAAAATTTTATGGAAATCCCTCTTTTAATAAAAATTTTCTCCCACTCTATGAAAATAAATATAAATAAAAGATAAAGTATTGGAAAGTCTATTTTAAGAATATATATATATATATATGTAAAAAATTAGGTATATTTTTATTACGTCTTAAACTATCTCGTAGGTAAGTGTAGGTTTTTTTAAAACTATTTTCAAAAATATATAAATTTTAAAAATTGAAATTTAAAAAAAAAAAGTGCAAAATATAAATAAGAAAGAAAAATGAAAATGTTTTTCCGTTTCTTGAAACAGATAGATCACACATTTACAACAGAACTCTTAAAGTAACCTATACTTGTCCTTTAAAGTATTATTGTTGTGTTTTTGCGAAAATTTGCAAGAAATTTTTTTACTTTTTTTTTTTTTTTGGTCCATAATAGAATGTTTTATTTTAGGTTCGTCTGCCGTGTTTCTGGACAGTCAGTTAATCAGGTTGTTCTAAACAGTATGTGTTTGTCGAGTAGAGTACAATTCAAATCAAGTCTCTCTCTCTCTCTCTCTCTCTATATATATATATATATCACAAATACACAAAAGAAAACTCTCATAATATCTTGCTTGTGCTCTGATCGCCCGAAATCGATCACTGACAAGAAAATCAAGCTGGAGAGAAACAAAGAAAATAAACTAGCACTCATAATTATTTAACAATAAGATTTAAGAGCGAAGTATTTTTTTTTATGTAGTTGTGCAACAGTTTGATCGCTACAACAGATAGAATAAGATAAATTTCCGCGGTTATTGTCTCACGCATTAGCTGGATAATAGCAGAGAGATATATGCTGCATATATATGAGCATATATGCTGCAACTGAACTGATTTGTTTTTGAAATGGAATTTCTAAGCAATAGTACAAGGAAGCTTCCTTGTTTCCGAGCTAAGAACAAGGAAGTTAATTAGAGTAAAGAAGTTATATATAACTTCCGGCTGTTTATAATTATTTTCTTATTATTATAGCACTCAATAAACCATATAGTTCAAATTCTTTAGCAGAAAAACTCAATTCACTAATTCGGTAAGTTTTATAATTAAGTAAAAGAATGTTGGTTGTCAAGAAAATTATTTGAAACAAGATAGTAAAAGAGTAAAATATTTTTCTGTTAAAGGAAAACTTCAATACATTATTGATAAAATAGTTTTAATTTACAGCACTAATACATGTAAAACCTATTTAGGCAAATTATAGTCAAACAAAATAAACCCTTTTCTCCTTCAAATTAAACCTTTTTCCAATCAATTATACATTTAGTCAATGAAATTACATTTTTTTTCAGTCAAATTAAATCCATTTTTACAATCAAACTACACTTATTGCCTAAGAAATTAGTCTGCTCTCGGGCAGTCAAATTAAATCCAACATTTTCTCAAGCTTATTCAAACATACATTAACCCCCCCAAAAAAAATTATTTTCATTTAATATGACTGAACAATGAAAAAAAAAAACATGTCTCCAGGTAATCATTATTATTAGAACCAACTTGTTGTGCAACTAAAAATATTGCCTTAGAACATCTATAATCCTAAACACATATGTAAGTTTGTTTCTGAGGGTCTGGGAGATAATAACCAATCTTTTTGCACGAATCGGTGTTGCTTTACGATTTTCTGTTGTAAATAAGTACATGTCTTTTTTTTTTATATTCTGTCAGCTGTAAAACATATAAAAAAAAAAGTAAACATAATCTATTTAAAAACATAAAATTAAAAGTAACTATAAAAGTAATAGTTTGTTTTTTAATTTTAAAAATATTTCACACAATTCACAAAATTTATTTATTTATTTTACTTTTTATAAATGTTTTAATAAACTAAAACTAGTGCAATTATCATAGATGTGCTAACAATTAAACGTTTTTTTTTTCTTAGGGTATATAATAAATCTTTTTAATCGCTATTTTGTGGGGCTATATATATTATATATATTTTACTTTTCTGAACGTTTGTCAAATTAACACAAATTTGTGACTACATTCCACCACTACTTTTCTTTTATTTTATTTTTGTCAAAACAATTGTAGATAAAAACAAGGAGCAACAAATAGATCTCAATTGTTTTAAATTTGTTGCAAGTTTATTGTATTTTGTAAAAAAGCAAAACAAAAAATACAAATATACTGTCCTTTTTTTTATAAATAGATTAATCTGTAATTTATATCTGTACTTACATAAAGAGTATAGAAAACAAAACAAAAAACAAAAACAATATCATCATAACTGTTGTTTTTAATTATTTGACCACCTTCTTTAACATTTATTCCTGATTTTAATTTATCTAATTAGATTTCATGAAGGATCCTTTGAAAGATAAATAATTTTTTTTTCCAACATCTTTAGGAAAGGAATATAGAACTAATCTACTCTTTAGTTTACTAAAAGCCAAGTATTAAAAAACAATAATTTGGAATTATCATTTCAGCCACTAATCGATTCCAACTGGTAAGTAATTAGAAATACACTCTCCACTTCTGCATGAAGATTGTAAGAGCTGATTCCTCATTTTTTTCTGACGAAAATCTCCAGAGATTACCTCCAGGTAAGGTCGGACATTACTTACCTACATTAAGCCTACATTGAGTAGGTCTAATAATCATCCTTAACGGCCGCATTGCCTTGTAGAGTAATTCTACAGTATTTTTAGGCGAGTTGCTATTGATAAATTTTTCCGTCTGTCTCCGACAAGATATTTACCAGTCAGAAATCTTGAGACTTGTGCAGTGACATTCAGTTAGTCATCAGTAAAGGACTCTTGTCTAATGAGTGCCCTTGGAAACGTTCTCATTTGCAAAGTTATTCGCCACCTCGAAGCAACAACTAAAACCTTATTTTTAGTTCCCCAGCCACTTAAGAATTTCCCATGCCAGGCTTGAATAAAATTGATCGAAACTGAGAACTGGAAGAAGTTGATAATTATCTCAAGATGAATGTCAGAGAAGATGATAACTCTGGAATCCAAGAGTTTTCTGTTTCAGCAACCAAATAGTTATCGCAACTGGCTCCACCTGGGAAACTGTGGCTTAAACCAACTGAAACAAAACAAAAAAATTGTAACTATATTCCATCATCATCCTTGGAATCAAATCCCGACATAAAAGGTAACCCGCACTGTATTCGAAATGCAAAAACAAGTAAAAGATAGATGATTACTATACCTACCTATATGATGAATATCCTGAAAATCTCTATTACAAGGAAGTAAACAAGTGTAGTGTGTAACAGAAACATTAAGTTGAAAGTAAACTCCCTACACGAACTTGATAACTCTACTCTGACGATGGATAAAAATCCGGAAACGGACAGGAACAACAAAAATATTCATGCAATGACGGATAAAATACTAAAATTAAAACCAATTAAAGAAATTTCAGGATACCAGTTGCCCAGAGATGAAAGAAGAACGGAGCAAAGGAAAAGAAATATCATTGCTAATTAATTAATAAAAAGGCTTCTTTTTAAGAATTATTATCATCAAAATTTCATTTTATCTATTTGTTTTACATAAATTTACAATTTACACATACTGAATGTTAAACTGTAGTCCATACTTCGCTGTATATTATATTTTTATCCATAAAACAGCTATAAGCTAGCAAATTCCAGAGTTAGTACAAATTCCTACCACAAGATAACAGCACCTACCAAACACTTTTGGGACACTTTAAACATTAATAGTTTTTTATCAACATAGTATTTAAATTAACAACAATTTTTCGCCCATCGAACAAATGTAGAAATAATTCATTAATCTTCAAACAATTCATTCTTGCCCAAGGGCACTTTAAATTACTTTGAAGCCTATAATCATCGAATCAACTATATTTTTATTTTATAATGTTTACTATAAAATATACAATACAATTTTTTTTCATTTCATGAATTGCTCGATTGTATAGAATGTTTACAAATTTTAGAAATTATTTCTTTCTTATCACAAAATTTCTTTGATATCTAAAAAATGTCTTTCTCATTGCAATACAAATACATTCAAATTGAATTATCTTCTATCAATAATTTATATCAATGGAGACGTCCAAAAGCATTGCAGAACTCTTAAAGACCTTTCTCTTTAGTTAGTCTTTAAAAGGCTATCAATACATGTGGATGTCTACATTTACAATATATTGCAATAGAATTGAGTACAAACTAGTAGTGTTTAAAAAAAATAACTTTTAATTTATTCCAAACGCTGAGATAGAAATAATTTCCGAAACGTCGGTAAGGATTTGAAAGCATTCCTGATTCTACCTGATCAACTTTCAAGACATAGTACCTATACTTTCTAATACTACCTTTCGAATTTTCTTAAGATATGAAGATCTGCATATATTTATGGATACTTAAGGAAGAATTATCTTAACTTATAGGTAAAAACTACTACATGATGTCGTCAGAGATAAAAATCATCGCTATTTGTCGCAATAAATTGCAACTTCAATCTTGATTAAATGTTGCATTTAAACGATGTTTATCATTGCAGAAATTAAGAGGCAACGTTACCAAAACAAAATTTAATCGATATTTTATCTTTGACAAATATCTAGTTGGCTACACTGAGTACCCCCACAAGGGTGAACATAAACTACCAGTGTACCATTCCTACTTGTTTATATGTTTGTTGATATTTGTATCTGCATAGATACCGTTGTTTAGTTATGGAAATAAAAAGGTAGTAATTTGTTCTTAAACCACTGTTTCTTCATAGTTTATACTTAGTGTATTAACTCATTATGTCTGATATGGCAACAATTGTTAATTGGAGAAAATACTGCAACATATTTTTCATTAAAATTGTTTTATTATAAAATGTCATTCGAGAAGGTAAGTACCTATATAAAATTATGCATAATAATTGATAGTGTTAGTGCCTAATAATTGTAGTATAATATTTCTCAGCTAGTGCTCGCTTGATTTTGATCTTTAAAATATTTGTAATTTAGAAAAATTCTTGGTTTTCTAATTCGTTTATCAGATAATTTTAATAATTACATTGATGATTTAGAATAAATAGCCCTGTTTTACTAATTTTGCTTTGAAGAATTACTCAAAATAAATATCTGCTGATATCGACGAGCTAGGGTTAATGTTTGCTCAAAAAAAAAAATTAAATAAATATGCGAAAGGCATAATAAACAACCATGATGTCTAGTAAATCAATGAAATTTAGTTTAGCTATTGCTTATAACAAATGATTATCTTATGTATGCCTATTAATTAAAGGAAGAGGAAAAGGATTAGCTTAGTGGTTAGCATACTGGACTCCCACGCGAAAACCTGGGTTCGAGTCCAGCGATGCTGCCCTTAGATTTTCTCTTCCTAGAAGTCTAACCACCTCACTGTACGGTGTTGGACAGTGTTATCTGTAATTAGAGAACACTGTCCGGAGGACGGCAGTGTACTGAAAATTCTCTAGATGCCAATGACCATAGATGTTTAAAAAATTATGGGAAGATATAAAAAATAGTAAAGAACTCTTCGAAAATTTGTAAGACATTACCAGATTTGCTAAAGTGCAATTTTTCTCTAAACATTTTTATTTCCAAACTACTATATATGAATTATATATAGGTTGCTGGTATATTTGTATTGATTTGTGATGCAGTTTCATTGTGTTAGGAACTATTCCGACTGGAACATCCACATGGTGATGGAGAACTTTATTGTTCATGGCAAAAAGGAAGTGGTATATATCTGGCAACAGTTGGAAGTGATTCGTCTGTGGGTGTATACAACCGCCAGGGAAAGCAACATGAAAAGATTAGACTTCCTGGGTACGATGTGTGCCTCGTTTTAGTAAAGTACCGAATTTAAATTATCTCTTTATAGTGGATGTACTTTGTCACTATCAAACATATTCCTTTGGTCTCAACAGATTATTGGAGAAGCTTTATTTATCAAATGAAAATCTCTAATTAAAAACAAGATCGAATATTTTGCAGGCAATGCACCGGCTTTGGTTGGGATGCTGACGGTGACCTGCTTGGCATGATCTGTGATGGCTCGTTTTCTATATTACTTTGGGACTCAAATACTGGCAAGAAATATCCAATTGATAGTGGCCTTAGGGATAATCTCACTGTGATAGCATGGGCTAAGAAAGGACCTCTAGTTGCTATTGGTTCATCACGAGGGCATCTTTCTGTGTACAACCATATCTCTTCGAAGTAAGTAAATATTACTAGTAAACATTGGCTAACTAGAGGTGCATCCAGCCTATAGTAGGATAATTTTCCCCCTTAGGAACGTAAATATTTCTTGACTAGGTGAATTAAAAAAAGGATCATTTTTATAATAATAAATGCCTGGGAAGAGATTAGCTCAGTAGTAGCGTGCTGAATCTCACGCCGAGTTTCCTGGTTCGAGCCCAATGCTATCCTTAGATTTTTTTTCTTCTTAGAAGCCTATACAGCCCATTGTTCGGTGATAGGCATTTTTTTTTTTTTTTTGTAGCTGGAGAACACTAACTAGATGTAGGCAGTATACTGGAGGCTCAAGGCGCCAGTGACCAATAAATGTTGATGCGCGCGCAAAACAAGAAAAAAGCCAGAGGGTATCAAAATTTGCCACGAGACATTTGTTGTACAAGTGCAAATTATGCTAGGCGCATTCTCTTTACATATCTTCTGCTGCTAAACCAATTAAGCAACATTTCCGTTGTCCAACGGACATTCCTGTATTTTTTTTTTTTTCAAGAAATAAAAACTCGCGTATCATTTTGTTTCCACTACTTTTTTTCATTTCTAATTTCCTCATATCTTGCTCCTACAAACTATTTTACATTTAAAAAATAGGTTATTTATTATACTGTACTGTTGAAATACTTTCACTTTTCCAATATGTTCATTGTATGTGATTAATGTAAAAATCGTGTTATTTTTGCTTAGACGAATTCCTGTATTGGGCAAGCACAATAAACGAATAGTTACAGCAGCATGGGGTTTGGATAACAGCTTAGCTTTAGGATCCGAGGATAAAACTGTAACTATTAACAACAGTCAAGGAGATACTTTGAAGACTATACAAATTCATGGTACTCCATCTGCTTTACAATTTTGTGGGGACTATGGCTTAGATGGAGCCAAAAATACAGTTAGTATGCTGGGTTTTCTAGTAATGTAATGTTAATTTCTAACTTCTTTACTACTATAAGAATAAGTTGCATGTATATTATATTTTCGGAACTGAGTTTTCACCGGGTAGTGTGAAATACTTCTGTTAATACAGTAAGGGGTATTCTAAAAAAGTGACTGTTTTTCAATAAAAAATAAAAAAAAAAAACTAGGGACCTTGATTTGGGATGATGTATTTCATTATATAAATGGCTCTTTCTTTCAAGTTTTGTTTAGTTTGTTTTACTATGAAAATTATGTGTAATCCCTGCTAATCGTTTTTTTATTGTTGTAAGTAATCCAAAAATATATTGTTTTCTAATGTTATTTAACATTTTTCTCAATAGCATTCTTTATTATTATTATTATTTTTTTTTTTTATTGTTGTACAGACCCCTGCAGAAGACAATAAATTTGTCGAAACGTTTGATTTTAAAAAAATGTATTTTTATTGACTGCTCTTTGTGATCTCCTGTAATTGTAAATTTATGATTTATTTATTTTACAGTTAAGTCTGATTGTGAGTAAAAAAGTTCTTTACATATACAATCTTCAGGAACCTGATGAACCAATGAAACTTGCTTTCGAACCGTCTTATGGGGATATTGTTTCATATGATTGGTAAATTTCTTAAATTTTTGTTAAAGTATTTTTGAAAGAAATTCACAAGTATTTTACTGGACTAATTTTATATATTGCAGGTACGGTGAGGGCCAGATTCTTGTTGGTTTTGGTGCCGGTTATTTGATAGCTATTTCCACAAAGATACGCGAACTTGGCCAGGAATTATTTCAGATAAAGAATCATCATGTTAGATTATGTCATCTATCTGTTTGCCATAAAGCTAACTATGTAGCTACTTGTGGAGATAATACGTAAGGTTCTAATTTTGTTTTGTAAGGTTGAAATAGAAGCTTAATGATTACAAAAGGTAACTCTCAGGTTGCTTTAGCCTTGTTAGTCGGATTGTTTCAGCAGAATGCTCGGACACATTCACATATTGAGATCGGGCTATTGCTTCACCATGTTATTTCATTTTACACACATACACACACCTTTGGCGCATCAGTTCACGAGGGACCCTTCTGACCTATACTAACAAAAAATTATTGGAAAATCACTGCTCTAAAGTAACATTTCATTATTTCTTTTTTCTAAAACTTGTTATCACCAACATCCGATACCCGCCTTAAATATTATTGCCAAAACACATTAAAACTTATTCTATAATTTACTAATACATAACATGACTAATAAAAACGATGCAATGGAAACGTTTTCGTATTGCATATATTCTGAAACGGTTAAGAAACTCAAACTACATTTGAATTTTAATTATTCTTGAAATGTGATTGGTGAATGATTTGTTGTTGTATGTTTGTAGTATTGTATCACGAGCGGTTTTGTAAGGAGGCTTGTGTGTGTGTGTATGTTTAAAGAGAAGAGAAGTATTAAGAAATAAGTAAGAAGTTACCACAGTTAATATATTCTCTTAAAATAGCAACTACATGTTAATTGCAATGAATGAAAAATCTTATGAACATATAGAATTAATTATTTAGTAGCTAGATTGATTGAAACTCAAATGTTTAACACTTTAACTGGCACTGATGTTCTGTCTCTATGAATACTGGTTGACTGTCGAATTTAGACTCTGCTTGAAGAAAACAAGTGAAAGAATCTTCTCTTGTAGTTAACTTACCCCAATAGAAGGGGTAAAAGACAATAGTACAGAGTGCTCCCACCTCTGTTCTAACGGTAGTCTTGTACCTGGATTTTTTACTTTTACCAGCCAACTTGCATTTTTCATTCAAATAATAATTTTCTTCAAATAAAATATATTTTCGAAATATTTCACTTTTTCCCATTTGCTTCTTCTACTACATTCTTAAATCATATGGTTAAATATTTACTTCGTGAAACGTTAGCATTTTCCAATTCCATCATTAAACAAGTTAATCTTTATGTATTATAACATGATAAATATTTTTCCAGAGTTAAAGTACACAATCTGACAAATCTTTCCGAAGTGAAAGCAGTAATGAGCTTAGCTCAGGAAACTAGCCGTGTAGAATGGAGTCAAGATGGCCAGTTGATGTGTGTAGCTACAACAGGAGGCCTGGCTGTAGTATATCTGGCCACCGTTGTAACTTTAGATGCAGTTTATGCAAATACAATAGCTCTTTTGACAAGTCTCAACCATGTTGAAGTTTACATTGTTGAGGTAATCCAATTTTGTTTTGTTTTGTTGGTATTTATTATATACATTTGTTTGTACTTTTTTAAACACATGTCCGCTATAATTCTGTTCTGAGTGGGTAATCACATAGAAAAATTTTAACTTAGTTTTTTTTTTTGTTTTTTTAAATTCATTAAGTCAAAAAGGCTGTTCAAGTACTCTTAATTATAGTTGCGTGCAGCATGCAAAAATTGGTGTTAAAAACTCACATGACTTTCTGTTACTTCTCTTAATAAAATTATGACATTATAATGAAATGACAATTTTTTATTAAACTTCAACTTTTCACTTTTATCTTAACATAAATATAGACGTGGTAGGAGGGCATGTGCCACAGTACCAAAATAGGCAGATAGAGAACTTACATTGCATTGGATATGGTTATACGGAACATAAAAACCACTTTTTCAGAAAAATGTTCTAAATAATGTGATACGTTTTCATCTATGTAGCAAGCAATCTAAGTTTAAATAAAATCGTTACAGTCGTTTTCGAGAAAAATCCAGAAAATTAGAAACCTATTCTGTATAATTGCACTTTCGGTAAACTGATTTTTTTCAAATTTAAAATTATATCAATGCTTCTAATGTGTTGCATTAGCATATTAATACTGCGCAGGTGCTAAAACCAAAAAGGATGCTGCTAATGTTCCCCCGGAACCTTCAAAAATCAATTTTCCTGAGAAAAAGTTTCAAATAAAAGTGATAGATATTTATGTGAGTAGATAGTATACGAAGTTTAAAAAAAATCGTTGGAGCCGTTTTCGAGAAAATCGAAAACAACAACAAAAAATCACTGACACATTTTTGGTTGATGGATCTTGCCCAAAACCTTCGTGTCTGATGCGGTTGTAGTACCTAAATGGTATATAAAGTTTGAGCTTCCTGCGACTTTTCGTTTTTGAGATATTCTGTTAACACAGATCAATCACAGCCACAGACTAATCGTTAAAAACACTTTTTCGTATTCAGGAAGCCTCAAAACGTGTACTTCCGGTGAAAACTGAAGTTCGAAAATCTGGCCTGATAGCATCCTCGTAAAAGAAAGTGCAATTACAGCTCCAAGGACAATATCGAGCCCATAAACAGAAGTATTTACGCTTCATTTGTTGGTTAAAGTAAATGAAAAAATAACCCTATTTTTATTAATTTAAGGACAAAATAATTAATTCAGTGGAACTGTGGGCAGAAGTTGAACCAAGTCTACTAGCTGTTGGACCTTATCATCTGATTGTGGGAATGAACAATAGAACATGGACCTATGATATCGGTAGAAGTGGACAAGCGGTATTATTATCAGATCGTCAATATATTTCTGGACCAACAGGACTGGCAGTTAATACTGAATACACTTCGGTATTGTTAAATTCTCCACAGCATAGTCTATGCCTTCATTTAGTAAGTTTTAATGATAAATCATGAATTATTATTGCCTAGTATCCATGATCCTTGATAGTTTTTTTTACTTTCTCTTATTTTTAATTCAAATAATTATTTAACAATAACATAAAATTATTTAGCAATAACAATTTTTTTAGTTTATTTATTTTTTTAGACCGAGAGTGGTATAGTTGGAGCAGATGATGGTGCCTTGTCCGCTAGAAATAAAGATGATCGAGAAATGAAAGTGTTTCCAGATGAAGGAGAACAAATGTCAATTACTTGTCATGCGCTTACCACCGATTTTCTTGTTTACGCCTCAGACGTATGTTATTTTGTTTTATTTCTCTCTATTGATTACAATCATATGTGAAACTTATTTTTTCCTATACAGTTAAGTTTTTAAAGAAATTTTTAGTATATGAAGATATTGAGGAGTGGTAATAAAAACAGCAACACACTTTTATAAATTACCCAACGTTACGACAAATTTATTATCTTCTTCAGATGAAGAAATGAAAAGCGATGAACAAATTCTTTCAAACAACAAAAACAACCACACAACTTAATCTTACGGCTGTTAATACTTATTGTATATTAAAATGACAGCTTTTCTTTAAACATCAAAATTTGCTCCTTCCTGGGAGGGGTACAAGTCCTTAACCCAGGCAGATACACTGCCCAACAAAAAAATAATAATTTAATGTTTCCTTCACTTTATGAGTCAATTCTTATTAATTTTGGATTGATAAAAACGAATATGACAACGAAAAATGTTTATTAGCTCTAGTTTCTGTGATACACAATAGGTGACAGCTTTTCATTCTAAAGGATTAAGAGAAAACCTTAAATATTAATGACTTATGATAACAACGTTAAAAGTGTGATCGCCTTTTTTTTAATGACCGTAAATAAAGTAAATAGTACTTAACAATATATAATAATGTAATATCAATTAGTAGTTTCATGAGATCGCTGTCTTTTGGCTTTCCTCTTGTAAGTGAGTTTTGGAGCATCTCTACACACAAACCAGCAGTAATCCGCAAGCATTGCTTCATTCCAGCGGCCCTGATATCTTCGTTCCATCACAGAAATATCCTGATGGAACCTTTCTCCGTGCTCGTCACTGACAGCTCCACAACTAAGGGGGAAAAAATCGAGATGGGAGTGGAGAAAATGGATTTTTAGAGACATGTTGCATCCGAGCTGATGATATTTTTGTAGAAGTGTTGTCACCAACTGAGTGTAGTTATCATTTCTTTTGTTTCCTAAAAATCCATGCATAACTCCCTTGATAGCTTCCCAAGCTTCCTTTTCTTTCCCTTCCAAAACTAGGTCGAACGCAGGATCTTTTACAAGTTGACGTATTTGCGGCCCAACAAAGATGCCTTCCTTAACTTTTGCATCACTTAATCTAGGAAATTTTTAACTCAGGTATTTAAAAGCCTGGCCTTCTCGGTTCATGCCTTTGACAAAATTCTTCATTAAACCCAGCTTGATATGTAGGGGTGGAAGAAGAATATCTTTTGGATCCACGAGAGGCTTAGCAACGACATTTTTCTCACTAGAGTTAAGATTTCTTGTAGGCCAATCTACTTGAATATAATGTGATTTCCTATCCCTACTGTCCCACATACATAAAAAACAACAGTACTTAGTGTACCCCAATTGCATTCCTAAAAGTGTAGCAATGACTTTTAGATCGCCACAGATTTTCCACTTATGTTCAGCGTATTTGATTGAGTCGAGAAGGGCTGTCATGTTTGCATAAGTCTCCTTCATGTAAACTGCATGACCAATAGGAATAGAAGGTAGACGGTTGCCGTTGTGAAGCAATACAGCTTTCAAACTAAGCTTGGAGGAATCTATGAATAGCCTCCATTCAGTTGGATCATGCTTTAAATTCAAACTATTCATCAAACCATTAAGGTCACAGCAAAAACCAAGATTGTTAGTCTTCTCAAAAAAAGGAAGTAGATTCCGTTGACGTTGTCTGTACTTGGAGACCCTGACATCGTGTTGAAGAAGATTCCATTGCTGTAATCTTGACGCTAGAAGTTCCGCCTTCTCCTGTGACAAGTCAAGGTCTCGAATAAGATCACTCAACTCCGACTGGCTCAATCTGTGCGGCTGATCACCTTTTGCTTGAAAATCAGGGTCATGGGATGTCGAAGGCTTGTTGTGTTCTTCGTCCGCCCCACTGTATTCATCTTCTACCTCCACCTCATAGTTTTGGGTGGAGTAGGAACTGGTAAACTATCTGAATGTGGAATAGGCCGCCTAGCCTAAAATGTCAAAATTTCTCCAAAATAAAAGCTAATCGGTAATTTCTATGATGATTTTTGAATTCTGCAGGTGAATATACATAACAATTAGCTATTTTTGAGCCCGAAACATTTTCATTGTTGGGCAGTGTTATATAACCATAAGTTTTGCTTAGTTTTTTTATTTTTTTATTTTTATTTTTTTCTCATGCAAACCTGTTTGTATTAATAAACTCTATTATTATTATTATTATTTTCTTCTCAGCGGAAATATCTTAAATATTTCCCATAATTGAATTTTCTAGTGAATTTCATTATAAATTTTTGTAATTGTACCACTGTACCCCAATCCCTTGTGAATTTTGGATTTATGAGTGTACTTAATAGATCGCAAATTGTAAAGATATTACGCGATAATAACCTTTCTGTTGGAGGCAATTTACTCCAATTACGTAGACGTCTTGAAAAATATAATCTTTCCCCTAGTAATTCATTCATTTCAAAAATGTATAAGATTAATGGACAAAACACGGGCATCGCCGCTGCTGCAGAATATTTACTTGCTCAGCAGCAATTAGCAAATCCAGCCAACCCTAACCATCAACCTGGTAGCCCCTTAAGAAATTTGCAATTCATAAACAGTTTACCCACTTTCGATGGCGAAAATTCAGCTAAAGTGTCCGATTTCCTAGACCAAATTAGCCATTCTGCTAGTCTTTCTGGCTGGGACGACGCAGCGAAATTAGAAATATTAGCCCTAAGGCTCTCAGGTTCTGCAAAAATATTTTACGACACCCAGAAAGCCGAATTACAACGCCAGGGTACAAATATAACGTATCCTCTAATTTCAGAGCGATTTCTAGCCCGATTTCCTAAGGAGAAAACACCCTTAGTCCTCTTACAATAGATGACTAATATTCAATCTCTTCCAACAGAGTCTCCTGAAACCTTCGCGGATAGAATAAGACATATCCAATCCGCCATTATTTTGAAAGCTCAAGCTAACCCACTCGAGGCCTTACAAACTATTTTAGATAAACTGGCCACTGATGCATTCCTGAAGTCACTTCCTCAACCACTTCGTAATGAGGTACGAACTAAGCTACCTCAAAAATTAGACGAAGCACTTTTTTATGCAAATGCCCTAAAAGAAGTACAGGCTTCTGAAACAAACCCCACAGTTTTCGCTGTCACTTCCAACACTTCCAATCCTCGTACACCCCCATCTCCTTGTCGTTTCTGTGGACAAATGCATTTCCACAGAGAATGCCCGCATCGAAATAAAAATCAGAAACCAAAACCTACTACCACCCGTAGAGTTTTTAATGTATTAAAGAATAGGGCTTGCCGCCATTATTCCGGTCCACATTTTGACGTGGACTGCACCAACAAATTTAGGCCAAAACCTCGTACTAACTTTGGCAAAATGCCTAAAAATTTTAATATACCAAAAAATTTCAATCGCAGGGTATATAGTAATAATCGCTATAACAATAATAATAATAATAATCAATATTATAATTACAATCATAATCCTCGAGTTAATTCAAATAATTCACGATTTAACTCTTATTCAGATAGACCCCAGTATAGTCATAATAATAATAATAATGGTAACGAAACTAGCAATAACCTCCAAAATAGGCCCACTTGCCAATTTTGTTCAAAATTTGGACATACGGCTCGAAATTGTTTCCAAATACAGCCCAAAACGAGTTAGCCCTCACTCGCTTTCTCGAATAATATTATGACCTGATATTATGACCATGGCTATCATACCTGCTTCCATCAGTCCTGACTAACCAAGTAATACCTAATTATAGCATCACGTCCCTTCATTTGCATGCGGACAATGTCGAAAATTCCAATTTTTCTGGCGAATTCATAGTTTCGCAATTAAAAGGCAATTTCCAATTAATACTAGGTAGAGATGTCCTTTCATTAAATAGGGCAATTATCAATTTGCGCACACGTACACTAACACTCAATAAATTCAACATTCCATTTTCAAATAGTGCTCAAACGCACCAAATCAATTCTATTCAACAGCTACCTTTACCCAAAATCCCTAGTAACTAGCCACAAAATGTCTATGCCACCTCGCGCACACAATACATACACAACAATACATGGAATCTCTCGAAATAATTCTCGATCTATCACACTTCTCTCCCTATTCTCAACTCTACAAACTACACCACATGTATATATTAACCATATAATTAACAAACTTATGAGCCATATATAAAAAAAAAATGCAGGGAATCAATCAATTAGTTAGTCTTAAGAACAAAATTGTATATTACTAACCATTTGATATTTGTAATTATGCTATATTCATTGTATATTTTAAAAAATTTAAATAATAATTTACAATTTATTTTATTTTGCAGAAATCAAGATGACCAAGTGAATTCATAGTTACTTTTGATGAGATGATATTATTATTTTTTTTATATATTGTATTTGCCTAACTAATGAATTTATTTTTTCAGTTCACCTTAAAAGAAAATTGAATCATTTCTATTACACTTGTACTTGTTTATCATTTGTATTTTAATGTTATAATTAATAATGCCTAATTGTTTTCTTGTATTGTTAACTTAAGGTACCTAGAAAGCACAGCATAGCTGAATAGCTCTTGGAATACGACGGCCCAAATATGTATACATACCCCAAAGTAGCTACTTCAATAACTTAATATTTACTTCAATAGTAAAATATGTCTTAGTTATAAGAATTTTCTATAAAATTAAGTGTCCAACAATGTTTTTATGTTAGATTTAACAATTTAAAAATTTTAAAATTCTCTTTTGCAGATTGAAACTTCTTCACAGCTACATCATTGCATGTGTATGAATGTGTGCATGAAAATTGCATGTTAATTATAAGAATTTATCATGTATTTATGTATATAAATTAATTAATTCTGTTTATGAATAATTAGTTTCAGATACAAACGTTCTACAAAAGGAATTGATACTAAACTTCGGATTCCTCATAATCCTATAATCCTCCTATCGCATCCTGCTCGCAAAAATAAACACACATAAAACTAAACTAAATCAAACAAACATTTAAACTAATAATGAATCGATGAATTCGCTACGTACACTAATACCACAATTACACACAGAACGATCACAATTATAACCTACGATCATAGTAAATAAGACTACACAAACTGAAAATTATATATCTGTTTGCAAATGCAACAGTTATTTTTTTTTTGGACGATGTACAATTTTATTCTACAAGATGAACACCAACTAACTGCACATATTTCCAAAAGGAAATAACAAAAATATACACAAATATGCCTACACATGCAGCATATTTCGTTACTGGAAGAGTTAATTAGACATACAAATATTATTTCAAGATGAACAAGAAATGGACGCCAACTGGACTTATTCCAAATGGAAAACTCACAAACGCACAAATTTCCAAAGGGAAATAAAATAACTACACGACATTTCCAAAAGGAAATAAACTAACACCACAGCATTTCCAAAGGGAAATTTACTAACAACGCAACATTTCCAAATGGAAAGGGATCAACAACACAATATTTCCAAATGGAAATTGAAAACACATTTAATCACATAAAAACAAACAAATCTTTAACTAAAATCTTAACACCTTATCTTAGTAATTAGCTCTCTTTTAAAAACCTTATTCAATACCTTTCCTTCATTTTTTGTTTTGTTTTGTTGTATTTTATCACCACACTAATAAATAGATTTTCGTGGTGCTATATATGTATTTAATTATACTTGTTCATTTAAATTTTACTGCTTATTTATTTATTACTATAAATGTTTCTGTAATGTATCTATATGTTAAATTATTTTGAATTACTTAAGGATTTTTCGTTTATATAGAATCACTTCAAGAAAAACATATGCATTTTCGTTTATATAGAGTCATATTAACAAAAACACATATATGCATATAGAGTCACTTCAAGAATTCAAGAAATTGCATGCACCATCACTCAGAAGCCTACATTGATCGCCTTGTCTACCCTTGCCAGTTACATCTTCATCAGCAACACTCGCCTAGCAGTGTTTGCCAATCAACCTACCACCAGAGTAACGCTCACCCACTCAAGCAGCGTTCGCTCGAGAGAAGAAGATCCATCACCATAGCAACGCTCAGACATTCAAGCAGCGTTTGCTCCAGAAGAAGATGCCTGTAGTCTACTGTACACGACTACCTTGCAGACGTTACCCACATACGCCTCTCGCCATACCAGAGGTTAATCTTCAAGCCTCTACAGTTCCACATTACCTCTCAAATTTTTCCTGCCGAAAAATTTCTCCAGGAGGGGGGATAATGTGATGGATGCCAAGAAAACTTAGGACCAGCATATAATTCATAAAATAAATCAAAAAGTTGATATTGTGACCTTCCTTGAAAAGGACAAGCCAGGTAAAACAAGTCCAGTTACTGGAAGAGTTAATTAACCTTTATGCCATTGTACTACCCCCTTCTCCTCACAGGGGAGGCACTAAACGGACAAAAGAGAAGATTCTTTAAGACAGACTTGTTCTAAAAATCAAGGTGGAAGCATCAGAGCTATACCAGTATCAAGTTATAACAATTTATTATAAGCTTTTATTGTGATATTCAAAGTACTTAATTTCTCTTAAAGAATAATATATTTATTTATAAAACAGTGGTGATTTATTTATTATTGCTAATTCTTCATTCTCTTTTAAACTTGCAAACTTACAAGCCTTTTATTTTACAACACCGCTCGAGCTACTATAAATACACATCATCACACTATTACATTACAGCCGCCATAGCCGAATGCCAGAGCACAAAGAAATCTACGCGCGAATGAAGCACCAGATGAAAGATCCCAGCGAAATGAATTAGCTGCCATAAGAGTTTTGGCATTACGAGCAAACGAATCAGAAGAACAGCATGAACATCGTTTAGCTACACAGCAACAATTGCGTAATACAAATTCAATTCGACATCAGATCGACAACGTAGGCAAACAGAACGTACAATGCATTTTTCAACATTTAATCGTTGTGCATTTCAATATAACAATAATATCATTGATTACATTCACATCAATTAATTTCTATTGGTTTCATGGACAGAATATGCCCACTTTGTAATGTGAAGAAATTTAAAAATGAATCATAGGGAAGCGGATAGATAAGTGGTTAGCGTACTGGACAACTACGCCGGGACCCGGGTTGAGTCCAGCTGTGCTACCCTTAGATTTTTTCTTCCTAAAGATGTCCGGTGATGGACAGTGTTGTCTGTAACGAGAGAACACTGTTCGGAGGCTGGTAGTGCACTGAGAAGGCTCCGGGCGCCAATGACCGTAGATGTTGACGCGCCTTAAATTAAAAAAAAAAAAAATGAATCGCCCGGCATTTGTTGTGCAAGTGCAAAAGTTTAATTGCCTGTTCTGAATCCACCACCAGAACCACTTTTAACTCTTATTTCTGGAACTACAGCACAGTCAAATGATTTTCTATTGAATATAAGAAACTCTTGTTCTTCTTATTTTCTCTTGTTCCAAATGACATCGTTTGGAGCAAGGAATATCATCACTGATAATTTGGAGCAAGGAATATCATCACTGATAATTTGGAGCAAGGAATATCATCAATGATAATTTTATGCCAACTTTCAAAGTGCCGGGACAGATCTATCATCGTGCAGGATCCCTTCTACCACTTCCAGAAAATGATTACAAATTTCTACAGATTTATTTTATGGGAGATAATGATATTGATCAAGGATGTGCAATTCACAATGAAGTATAACGAGAAATTGTTGCTTCATTACAAGATTTATTCCAACAACACAACGAATTAATTCGATTATTCAAAACTGCTTTGGACAGAATGAAAGCAGATGAATACAACGTCGTAATTAAAGCTGATGGAGTTTCAATTGGCCAATATGAAAGGCGTACAATGCTCCAACAACCAACGAAGTTACCATTGTGATTGGCGGCGAACAATTTGAGCCACGGGATATTGTTCTGCAACGGAGAAGTGAGCAAATGGAGTGTAAATGAAGCTCTTAGATCTTATGGCGCTCTATAATATCCCATCATATTCTGGCAAGGCGAAGATGTCTACCAGTTCAACATCAAACAAGTGGATTCAGTAACAGGTTTATTAGTCTACTATAATTTTGTCATATATCTATTTATATAAAAATGTTCTATACTAATATCAATAATAAATCATTTTCAGGTGAAGAAACGAACCAGAAAGTAACCGCTATGAATTATTATTCATATAGAATCATGACGAGAAACATGAAATTAACATATCCCGAAATTCCGTCAATTGTTCCATCAATCTATCGTAGACATGTATGGGAAAATTGAGACTGAAAGATTGTTATATATTCGCCTAAATCAAACGAAATTAAGATCTGAAGAATACACCCATTTACGCGACGCATTAAATAATGATGGCAATGTTTTGTTTTTTTAAGGCACTTAACTGCTACAGGTCATTATGCCTTAAGCGTTATGATAACTATTTCACACCAATTATAATAAAATAATACAGACACACAAGACAATAAGAATAACTATACAATATAAAAAATGTAATATGAACAATATAAATCCAAAAAATAAACAACTAACAAACAATATACAAAACAAGTCAACAACTATAAACAACAAAACAGACAAAATAACAGGAGAAACAAAATAACAGGAGAATAAATAAAACATCAAGCAACAAGAACCAACAAATCTCAATCTTGGAGTCAAATGCTTTTAAATAAAGAGATCGCCTTTAGATATCTTAGGACACTGGTCACTACTGGGTGATTGTCGGCTAGTGCTTCTTTTACCGTTGATGGTATATTGTAAAATTCTCTAAGTTGCTTGTATTTTGTACATGAAATAAGAATATGCTGAATCGTGAGCAGGACATTACAGGAATCACAAAGAGGCGGTTGTTGGCGAGACATCAGATAGCCATGAGTAAGACGGCTATGGCCAATCCTAAGACGAGTCACAACTACCTCTTCCTGTCTGATACTTCTTATTGAAGTATCCCATGGGTAGACACTCTCTTTTATTTCTCTCAGCTTGTTGTCCGTTACTGCACCCCACTCATTTTGCCATGCCTGCCAACACCGTCTTTCTCATATGACCTTTATAGCTTGTATGGAACACTTTTCTAAAGTCGGTGGCATTACTGCAGCCAATTTGGCTAACTTATCGGCCTCTATATTACCAAGGATACCCGAATGCCCCGGCACCCACACAAACATCACTTGAGTTCCACTTAAATACAAGTTGTATACCACTGCATGTATGTCTTGGATGATAGTATCTTCTGAGTATAGATCCTTTAAGCCTTCTAGAGAGCTCTTAGAGTCTGTGCAGACAACAATTGTTCCCAAAATACCTTGAATCAGACTTAAGGCCTTGTATAAAGCATACATTTCTGCCAAATATATACTGTTTTCTGGAGGGAGGCTAAACATATATGATTTATTTTCCATAAATACTCCCGAGCCACAACCGTTTTCACATTTGGCGCCATCGGTATAGATTATTTTATTTGGCTTTATCCTAGACATTAAATCTAATAACTTTTGTTTATAAATTATATCAGGTGCTGATTGTTTGGGTTCATTAAGTAAACTGCAGTTAATAACTAGAGGTGGCATTAACCAGGGGGAGATTGCATTGTAGCCAATTTCAAATACCGGTGGAATGATATAATTGTAAGCAGCCAGCAGTTCCCTGCATCTAATTCCAAATGGTTTACTGTCTCTTATTGAGTTGTATCTGTTGGCTTGTGGGAATCTATGCGTTGATTTAAAACTAGGGATGATTGGTTTACTTTTCAATTTTGTATAAAAGGATATCGCTAATTTATTTCGCCTATGTATCAGAGGCATTTCACTTGCTTCGGAGTACATGCTCACAACTGGAGAGCTCCTAAAAGCACCTATAGCTAATCGGATTCCTTGATTATGAATACTATCCAATAGCTTAGGTTTCGATAGCTACTTTAAACAGGAAGACACTCAATATACTGCCTTATGGTAGTCCATTTTTTTCGGATTCCTTGATTATGAATACTATCCAATGGCTTAAGTTTCGATGGTCTTGCAGAGCAATAAACAAAACAACAGTAGTCTAAACGTGAGCGGGTGATAGCACGATATAGACGTAGCAGGACAGTACGGTCGGCTCCCCATTTAGTGCTAGACAATATTTTAATGAGATCAGTAGATTTCCTGGCTCTACTACATAGTTCATGAATATGCGGAACCCATGATAGTTTTTTATCAAGAATGAGTCCCAAATAACGGACAGTACTCGTTACGTTGATTGGGGTGCCTTTCAGTGATAAGGATGGTGACAACTGGTGTCTACGGGATCTTGAAAATACTATGCAGTTTGTTTTATCCGTAGAAAAATTTAAACCGTTATTCAGAGACCAACTATTTAAATTAGAAAGCACATTTTTTAATATAAATTCCCCCTGTTGAACAGTATCAACGGTGACATAAACAGTAAAATCATCTGCATACAATAAATATTTAGCTGGAGGAGGTACTCAGTCTGCCATGCTGTTAATTGCTACTTTAAACAGGAAGACACTCAATATACTGCCTTGTGGTAGTCCATTTTTTTGGGGATAATAGCTGGAACACCTATTTCCAATTCTTAACTGAAATCTTCTGTTAACAAGGAAATTACTGATAAATTTAAGCATATGGCCTCCAATGCCCCACTGATTTAAGGTCTCTAAAACTTTCCTGCTCCATACTGTATCGTAGGCATTTTTAATATCAAAAAATATAGCAGCAACCAATTTTTTGTTTAGGAAAGCATCTTGAATTTCACGTTCTAGTACTACTAAAGCATCCGCTGTTGATCGACCCTTTCGGAAACCAAACTGGTAGGGCGATAAAAGGTTCTTACTTTCTACAAAGTAGTCTAATCTATTGGTGATGATGCGTTCCATCACTTTGCAAAGACAGCTAGTAAGTGATATAGGACGGTAACCAGACGGAAGGTGCTTATCTTTACCACCCTTTAATATTGGGATAACGATAGCAGTTTTCTAAACGTCAGGGAAACTATGGCTGTTATAGATTTTGTTATAAAAAGAAAGTAATGAGCTCTTAGAGACTGAGGATAGTTTTCTTATAAATGAGTAAAGGAATTATCCGGACCAGGAGCAGAGTCGTTGCACTTTTTAAGGGCGTTTTCTAACTCCCACATGGAAAGGGGTGTATTTAACCCCTTCGCTTGCGCTTCGCTTTCGCCTTCGCTTGCGTTGAACTGCATTGGTCTGCTTTCCTGTTGGAGTTTTTTATTTAGAAATATTGCATCATAAGCCAAATCCGAGGTGTAATTAGAAATATATGCCGCTATACAGTCGGCTATACGTTCTGGACTAGTAAAATAACAATTATCATTTATTAGACCTGATATTATTGGAGTTCTATAACGCCCTTCAACTTTTCTTATTCTTTGCCAAACATCGTTGATAGAAGAGTTCTTATTTAAAGAAGATACGAATTCCCTCCAAGATACTTTTTTTTGTTGTTTAATTTCACGCCTAGCAAAGGCACGAGCTTTTTTATATTCTACAAAATTTTCCATAGTGTTTCGCGCTTTAAATCTTCTCAAAGATCGATTCCGATTTCGCAGAGCGTCTCTGCATTTGTCGGCCCACCAAGGGACGGTTACTCTGGGAATAGATCCTTTTGAGACTGGTATGGAAGCTTCAGCTGTTCTGATCATCGTATTAGTCACTAGCCATTTTGCTTGATCAACATTACCAGGCAGTTCTTCTTGGTTAATCGTTGACAGCGTTGAATAAATATTCCATTCGGCTTTCTTCGTTAACCACCTTTCTGGCCTATTCTGATTGGGTATTTGGTTAAGGAAATGGAGGTATACCGGAAAATGGTCACTGCCGTATGTATCCTCTAGCACACTCCAATCGTATCTTGTGGCAATCGTAGGCGAAGCTATGGAGAGATCTATGCTACTAAATGTTCCAAACGAAGAGGAAATATACGTTGGACTCCCTGAGTTTAATGTAACTAAGTCATTTTCATCCAAACATTCATGCACAATCCTTCCTCTTGTATCAATATTTTCACTTCCCCAGGTTATATGATGGGCATTGAAATCACCAACTATTAATAGATGTCTCGGAAGTGCCGACAAGAATCTTTTAAATTCCATTTCGTCAACTATTAGCGATGGAGGCAGATATATACTGCAAACTGTTATTTGGTTAGGGATAGCAATTTTAACTGCATACACTTGGTAGTGACTAACTATTGGTATCGGTTCACAAATGATGTCTTCTCTTACTAAAATAGCTACACCACCACTGGCTCGCTGCCCTTGAATATAATCTTTACGATATGTATTGTAATGCTTCATTTGAAGAAGCTGATTAGGTCTTAAATGAGTTTCTTGAAGACATATAAGGGCTGGTGAGTTTCTATGGATTAAAATTCTTAAATCTTCCTGATGAATATGAAAACCATTAATGTTCCAATGAATTACGCTCATGTTTGTTTACTATAATTATATTATTAATTAATAAATTTGCGTATTGATTGGAATCACCTATTTTTTCTTAAATTTAGCTTTACCTCTAGTCGGATCCTCTATTTTGGGACTAATTCGTTTTTCTTTTTGCGCAGTATCTAAAACCTTAACAGCTTTTATTGGCTGACGAGGGGAAGAAGTTGATGCAGCCGACAGAGGTCGTCGTAAAGAGTGCTTTGTGATTCCTGAGGTTTCATAAAAAGTCTGACTGGGAATTATAGGTTCTGTATAAGGTATGGGTAATACCGGCAGATTAGGTAGAACTTCTTGAGATTGACGTGATAGGTTTTCGGGGTTTTCTCGATTCAACTGTTTCATTATTTCGATAAATCCATTTTCTATTTTGGTTATACGTTCAGTCAATAAAGTGATTGCATTTAGAAGATGGGTATTTGTTGTTTCTGAATTAGTGCCAGTAGTAACTGGAGGAGAGGTAGATGAAGTTGATAATGGTGGAGTAAGTGTTGTGGGTGCAACACTTTCAGCGTAAGTTTTTTGTTGTGTAGGGGGAGGTGAGATTTGACGAGATGCTTCTCTAAATGTTAAATTCTTCGTAGTCAATTCCTGTATTTTAGCAGCTTTTTTATATACATTACAGAATGTTGGCAGTGAAGCATGGGATTCTTGGCGATTGATACATTTAGGAGGAGATGTGCATTCGCCATCATGGAGAATTTCAGAGCAGGTTTTACAGAGTGGTAAACTGGCGCATCGCGAAGAGTAATGACCTATTTTCCAACAATTAAAGCATCTTTTAGGATTCGGGATATAGGGACGAACTCTTAATGAATTAAAACCAAAATTAACTCTGTCCGGAAGGTTGGGGACATTAAAAGTTAAGATAAGAACTGGCGAGGGTTTAGAAGATCCTTTTTTCTTAGAATTCAATCTTTGAACGTTAATTACGTTTTGCGTTGACAAAGCATCCAGGATAGTAGATTCATTGCTATTTATAAGCGGATACCAAGATTCTATTCCCTTGCAGGTGTTAAGAATACGATGGAGTTCCACATTTGCTCCCCTAAATGGGTTTGTTTTTCAATTATTGCAGATTCTTCTTTAGATTTCGTCTTTATTTGTATAGTTCCATTTCTTAGTATATTTCCGTTTATACCAGGTACAACGGAATTCAAGCTTTGATATAATTTTATAGGGCATACTTGATTGAACGATAAGTTCGGGTTAGCACTTTTTACGACAAAAACTTTATCAAAATCTTTATATTTATAAATATTTAATGAGCTGCCTGATGAGGAAGGTAACTGAGGAAAAGGATTTCTATGAAGAATGGATGGAAGAGGATTGTGAGGATATAAGGAAGAAGTAGAAGTAAGCAAGGTAGCCCTACAAGGGGCGGTGCCTTGGGTCAAAGACCCCCCACCAATACCCAGGGAAGAAGATCGCATATTTCCCACGCAGGCCTCAGTCTCCACAACCTGCGCGCCGAGTGGCAAACTCGGGTCGCCCGCCGTCTCATACTTATTTATTTCCAAATCCATATTTGTTAAAATGATAATAATAGTTCCTAGGGAAGGTAGCCCTAGGGTGTGTAGTGAATGTGCCTTTGTGTATGTGTGAGTGCATGTAGTGTGCTGTATTGTGTGAATGTTGTGGTGTTTGCACGCAGTAGAGATGAGCTAGATAACCGTTGAAGTCGCTACTCCTCAAAGCTGCCTTGCGTGTAGGCAGCATCTTCGGTTCCTAAGAGTAGTTTGTAAGTGTAAATATGTCAGTGTAGGTATAGGTGTAGTGTTGTTAGACTGGGTTACCGCAGGGACGCCAAGCCCCCTGAAGAAGTGGCTAATCCACTTGCCCCTACGGGGGATGGCAATGTTAATGAAATAGGAAGACTGGTGATATTACCAGCAACATTCATAGGTAGCCCAAGGCACATGCAAGAGTATGCCCAAGATGCAATGTCATTCGTTCGAAAATATGGACGTTCCGATCTATTTATTACTTTCACCTGCAATCCTCCATGGGACGAGATTAAACAAAATTTCGAAGGACAATCACCATCAGATCGCCATGATACAACCGCATGAGTTATTAAGCTAAAGTTGAAATCTCTCATAGATTTCATCAATAAATATCATGTTTTTGGAGAGTCACGATGTTGGATGATCGAATGGCAAAAAGAGGATTTCTACATGCACACATTTTACTTTTGTTGATAGACAAAATTACACAGATCAAATAGATATCATTTCTGCCGAGATACCTGCTTCAGAGGACGATTTGCAGTTATTTATTTTGTGACTAAAAATATGATCCATGGCCCATGTGGTACTATCTAAATCGCCGTGCATGTCAGATTGGAAAATGTACAAAAAAAAAAAAAATACCCATGGGAATTGATATCCGAAACTATTACTGGTAATGACGGTTATCCATTATATCGTCGACGTTCAACTGAAGACATTGGTAAATCACTTCACTTAAATATTAGAGGCAACATCACGTTGATAACTTTGGGCCGTATTACTCATTATTATCAAAAACATATAAGGCTCATATAATGTAGAGTATTGCAATTCGGTAAAATCAATAAAATACATTTGCAAATATGTCAACAAAGGAAGTGATATGGTTGTATTTGGCATGACAAATGCCAATGCACCAATTGATGAAATAAGTAATTATCAATTGGGTAGATATATAAGCAGCAATGAAGCTGTATGGCGTATTCTATTATTCCCAATATATGAACGCCATCCAATAGTAATTCTTTTAGCAGTTCACCTTGAAAATGGCCAGCGTGCTTATTTCACAGTAGCATTACAACGAGCACAGCAACCAACAGCAACAACACTAACTGCCTTTTTTCATTGGGTCACTCTGATGAGTTTGCAAGAACATTGCTTTATTCGGACGTGCCAATGTATTAAACATGGAATTCATCAAGGAAAAAATTTCAACGTCGAAAGCAAGGCAAACCAGTTGAAGGTCATCCAAATATTTTTTCTACACACGCATTAGGATTGTATACTGTACATCCAAATAACGCAGAATGCTTCTATCTATGATTGCTATTGATCAACGTCCCTGGACCAACTTCGTTTCAGAACTTGAAAACCATTGATGACCATTTATGTGCAACATATCGTGAAGCCTGCCAAAAATTGAATCTACTTAAAAATGATGCTCATTGGGATTCCACACTTGCCGATGCATCCGCTACATCTCATCCAAATCAAATCCGCACTTTGTTTTCAATAATTTTAACTACATGTTTCCCATCAAATCCAACAGAATTATAGGAAAAATATAAAAACTTCATGTGCGATGATATTCTTCTGAGATTAGGTTTAAGAACGAATAAGCACGAAATGCCATTCTTACCCGAAATATATAATGAAGCTTTAATTTTAATAGAAGACAAGTGTTTGTTCGTCACCAATAAACCCCTGGTGCAGTTAGGTATGATAGCACCCAACCGATCAGCAATTGACATAATTTGTCGTGATTTGCAACGAGGAAAAAATTTTGATGTCAATGAATTGAATGCTTTTCTACAATTGAATATTCCGAAAATGACATCACAGCAGAGGGATATTTACTATACTATTATAGCAGCTGTTCAAAATGAAAGTGGCGGATTATATTTCTTAGATGCACCAGGTGGAACCGGACAAACTTTTCTTATTTCGTTGATACTGGCTGTCCGATCACAAAAAGATATTGCTTGCACTAAAATTACCATTGAATATACAATGAAACACCAACATGTAATATTTCGAAAAATTCAGGAATGGCTGCAATTCTCAAAACATGTGAAATTATTGCATGGTATGGGACGAATGTACTATGGCACATAAAAAGTAATTAGAAACACTCAATCGAACATCACAAGACTTGAGAGAATCTACTCAGCCTTTTGGCGGTTTACTTATTTTATTATCTGGTGATTTCCGTCAAACATTACCAGTTATTCCACGTTCAACACCTGCTGACGAACTCAAGGCATGCCTAAAACCATCTCATTTATGGGCACATGTCATCAAACTAAGTTTAACTATTAATATGCGTGTACATCTACAAAATGATACTTCAGCAGCGCGTTTCGCTCAACAGCTATTAGATGTTGAAGAGGGAAAAATACCAGTCGATGAAGAAACAAAATGTATTACATTGCCAAACAATTTCTACAATTTGATTGACACTTAAGAGAATCTAATTCAGAGTATTTTTCCATTTAGTGAACAAAATTACAGAAATCATCAATGCTTAGCAGAACGTGCAATATTGGCTG
This sequence comes from Triatoma infestans, assembly GCA_011037195.1. Lineage (NCBI taxonomy): Eukaryota > Metazoa > Arthropoda > Insecta > Hemiptera > Reduviidae > Triatoma > Triatoma infestans. The sequence goes on from JAAEAF010004317.1 coordinate 37,531, forward strand.
CCAAAAATGTTGACGTAAATGACAACATTAAAATTCACAATATAATGCCGGGCGAAACATTCAAATTCACATCAATAGATACTGTTATGAATCAGGATGAATCAGTTAATTATCCCATTGAATTTTTAAACTCGCTTGATTTGCCAGGTTTGCCAACCCACATTCTGCATTTGAAAGTTGGTGCTCGTATTATCCTTCTGCGAAACATCGACCCACCACATCTCTGCAATGGAAGTAGACTTGCCGGGAAGAAAATAATGAATAATGTTTTAAAAGCAACCATTTTAATTGGCAAATTCAAAGGTGAGAACGTTCTACTCCATGATACCTACAAAAACAAATTTTGAGTTTAAGCGATTCGTTTCCGGTACGGCTCGCTGCATCAAACAAAGCACATGGCCAACACTAAAGAATGCCGATTAAATTTGAAAAACCCATGTTTTTCACATGGTCAGCTGTATGTAGCTTGCACGCGAGTAGCAAACCTTGCGCATCGTATAGATATGCCCCAGAAGGCACAACAATAAATATTGTGTATCAAAAAGCATTGCAATAAGAAAAGTAATTTTTTCGTTCGAAAAGCATAACAATAAAAATATTAGACACATTTTCCATGGTAGCCTGCTTCATTTTGTGGTCATCGACGTTCGGGCGTTCGCCATCTTCAGGATGCGTTTTTCAGACAGTGTGCCACACAGACTCGTACAGAGACTTAGTTTCACACTAACTCCACTGTTTCACAGAAGTCTCTGTAGAGTCTGTGTTGGCACACTGTCTGAAAAAAACGCATCCTGAAGATGGGCGAACGCCCGAAACCGGTCGATGACCACAAAATGAAGCAGGCTACCACGGAAAATGTCTCTGATGCTTTCCAGCTCTGCGGAACCAACCACCACAACAAATAAAAATATTATTTTTAACAAAATATATGCATTTTTTTTGTAAATAATTTGATTTCATTAAAATTGTTTTTTCAATTCACTCATTATTTTTCATTTCAATAAATATTTTCTAATAAAATAAACGTTTTTACTTTCAAATATATATTAAGGGCCAGCAAAGCGGACCGGGTACAGCTAGTAAAATAATAAATACAACCAAACAATAACAGAAATTAATTGTCTCGTTGCAAATAATATAAATATCAATTATATCTGAACACATTGTCCATATTTAATAATCAAATGAAGTGAAGTAATAAAACAAGATTTTCTATTCGCAATGGTCGGCCAGGCCGCAAACAAGCTGGAAATTAGTATAACTTATTTTTTTATTTGCATTGTTTTATTTTTTTAATTATATAGGGAATAATTGTTCTCGTTTCTAACCCTTTCACTAAACAACATATATCTGGTGTGAAGTACTCACACCACCTTCTCTTGCTGTAATTTACATGGATCTGATATATTTATTTATAAATAAGGATATTACCCGATTACATGAAATTATAAATATAATTTCATGAAAATATAATATGGCCATCCGAAATTGAATTAGGTCAAAAAAGTTTCATTCCCGGTAAATCGCAGAAAGCTTAAACTTGGTGTTCCATTTAGGCAGGTTTCGGGCACAATCCACCAACCGGAAGTGCGGCTTCATTCAATTTTTTTTTCTTCAGTTTTCGCGATTTTCTCAAATATAACTCCAATGATTTGCTTTTAATTACGTATGCTATCTGCATTGACGTTTTGGGGGATTCAAGCGGAATGCATCTAAAATGCCACTTCGTACCATGTATGCTCTTTATCACCTTAAATATTAATATACATTAAAAGCAATGATATAAATCCAAATTTGCAGAAATTCGTTAAAGAGGAAATGCGACTTTAATAATAGGATTTAGAGATTTTTGTAGTTTTCTCGAAACCGCTATAACATTTTCTTTAAACTTGGCATGGTCACAGAACAGATAAAAAGGTATCACTTTTATTTAAAACTTTTTTCCAAAAAAATTGATTTTGGAGACCTCTTAGTTCGTTAACATGGAGATTGCCGCTACATGGTCCTGTGAAGAGGGCACTCACAATGTTCCCTCCTACCACCTTTCCTTATGGCCAGCCCATCTAAACATTGCAATTTAAAGAAGATTTGTTTAATTGAATTGTATTAAATGGAGTCTGAGAAAATGGTGTGTATGTTTCACGCCAGATTTTTTCGTGCACTGGAGCCCTCAAAACATGAATATCGGTGCAATCTCAATTTTGAAAATATGACACGTGATTGCAATACTTTCTCTTACAGTAAGAGAAAGTAAAAATACATGTCATTAATTTTATCATTATTAGATCATGAAGAAAATCCACCAGAGTTTTTTATTTTTGAAATGGTATTGAAATCGTCGGGCCTCAAACTTCTGGCCATTGCCGTACAAACATCTCATTTTTTATTTTTATTTTATTAAACGATGCATATACATAATTTTTTCGCGGATTTCAAATTTATGGTTATTTATTGATTCAGATATATTTTTTTTATAAATGTTCGTATATTACTTTTTATTTTATGGCAAGTTGTTAAAAATCATCAAAGGAAAATGAGGCATGATCAAAGTACAGCGTGAAATCAGAACTGAAATTGAATTCACTGAGAACATATCTTCTGTGAAACATTCACATTGCTCTCTTGCTGCGCTTCTCACAGTTCTCCAGGAAATATTTCCTTCAAAGTGGAACTTGTTCTAACTGGTGCACTCCATACCCCCTCTATGGAAGATGGAACCACACACTCTACTTATAGAAAGCCAGAGACCACCGCTAATGTCGCAGCTCTCCGGCACCTCCTAAAAAAAAAAATGTGTTTAAATAAAGTTGTAGATCTTGAGCTGCGCAGTTGCTGTGACAAGTTTAAAGAAATTCGTAGACATTTTTTCAAGAAAATCGGGAAAAACTAAAAATATCTATCTCTAAAATAATACTTCCGGTTCATCGGTTCTGGCCAAAATCATTGTTGTTGGATACGTTAGAATTTATATGAAAAATCAAAATTGAACATTCTGTAATATCCCATATTTCAGATATGCTGACATACATACACACAAACATCTCACACATACTCACTCTCACGCATAAACACCCATACTTTCTCACAAGCACAAACCAATTTCGTGTACTAGAAACATCTATTTCCAATAACAACTGTCTTTAGAAAATTGGACAAGATCGCTAACCTTCCTCTTACAGCAGCAGAGAAAGTAAAGATCTTCTTTTTAAGGTAAGTGAAGCAAATAAGTAGGTAAATTTTTTTAAAAAAGAACAACTTTTTTACTGCTAGGGTTGTTGTTTAATAAATGAGAAGAAAAATAAGGTAAGTTTGATTACTTTGGTAATGCCATTGAGAAAAGCTCTTGTAGCCAGGGGTCCAGGTCCATCAACAGTTTTGCCATCATCCTCTGGGCCCCAGGAAGCTGAATAGATATCTATATGGTTCGGATTAAGAGATAGGGCTCTTGCTTCAACAGCATCGCTCACCTGCCCATCTAACATCCTGACACCTGTAACAAACAGTACATATCAATTTATAATATCTATCATTGAAATGATCAAAGACAATTTAGTTTTTTAAATGGAACTATTTAAATTATTTAAACTATTAGTAATGTAGTACTAATAAATTTTTTTTTTAAATGGAACCATTTGGTTAACTGGAAATGTAAGAGTTAAGAACATATTGGTTCTTAAGTTTGGAGCAGCAGTCTTCACTACAGTTAGCTGCTTGTTTGCTTCTAGTGTTTATGCATTAATAATAGTTATAAACAAAAAGTTACACACAGTAATTATTACCTCTTCTCAGTAATGCAAACCAAGTTTCTATTTGTATAGGAGATCTCGCGCCAAGACGGAAAACCAGTTGTATTTTGGAGCTATGAACTACAATGCAGTATACAGTTGTGAATTCAATTTGAAATCTTACTAACTTGGCATACTAAGCTCTTCGTCGATCAACTCGGAGGTAATTTTTGTTAGCCGTAGATTTTAATTGCATTTTTTCATTAACACTAGTTCATATTTAGTGCAAGAGTTGGCGCAGAATGACGTTCATCTCTAATCACAAAATATTGATGAAATCAAAGTAAAGTTTCAGCAATCGTGTATATTGTCTTGTTATTGTCGTGAAAGGTAACACTGGTCACTAGACACGGCTCTAAGTTTTAATATGTGTTACGTGATCAGCCGTTAGTCCATTACAGCAGACCCATGGCAAACTATCCCAATCAGATTGAGCCATACTCCATCCTTAACACACATAACATTAAATGTTTATGGTAATTAGAAATTGTAATAAGTAGGAATAACTCGCGAGCTATGTTAAAACAATTTATAATTGATAGATTTATATAAAACACTATGAAAGGACTTTTACAGATGGCGGCAAAGAGTAAGTGGCGAGCACGACAGAACAAGCGGCGTAACTTGAACTTTGGTTTTACTCGTTCATATTTGATTGATACAAATAATGGTATGTGAGAAAAGTTGAAATTTGAGTAGTTACATTAAGTATGAATACAGCTTGCTGCCCTTAGATTTTCTCTTCCTATGAGTCTCTACAGCTCACTGTCCGGTGATGGGCAGTGTTGTCTGTAGCAAGAGAACACTGCTCGGAGGCTAGCAGTGCTCTGAATAGGCTCCGGGAGGCACAATAAATCTTTTATATCCCCTTAAATAAAAATTATGAGTCCAGATAGCTGTCACTTTTCCTGGGAACTTTTTCAGAGAAAGTTCATTTAAAGAATTGGGGGGGAGGGATGTATGGTTTCCTCAAAAAAGTCATTTTATTAATTTCAGATTTCCAATTGATACAAATTTGAAAAGACAAGCTAACATTTAGCAACAATTATAAGTATAAAGAAAATTCGCCATCTAAATCTATTTGGACACACGGTGCAGAACTGTGGGGTCCAACCAAACGATCTAATTATAATCGTATCCAAACACTCCAACAAAATCCTCCGCAAAGTCGTTTCAGCTCCTTTCTTTGTTTCCAACCATACGATCCATTCAGATTTAAATATTCCATACGTCTGTCAAGAAATCCTATTCCGATACAACAAAATTTCATAACAGTTTATCCTGTCATATCAATCCTCTTGTCCGTGAACTTGCATCCCGCACTAATTGTAATGATATGTATTTTATTATATATATAAACATGTGACACATAACATCTTACATAGTACATTGTATATATTGTAACAGTTCAGCCTGGCACGAGCCTTCCCCATGTTGCCAACCTAACACTACATCTCCTTTTCATAGTTTGAATCACTATGCCGGTTGGGCGGTCTTCTACTTCTGCTGCTTCGCCTGTTCACAACAACCCACTGTCCATCCCCATTCTCTTCATTATCATTACTTCCACCCTCTCCATCATCTGCAGGAATTGCAACTGACTCATTTTCCACGCTCAGTTTTGGTGTAATTTGGGTGATTTGACTCCTTCTGATCTGGAGCAAGGGTACCCGTATACGATGTGTCATTTATTGGCACCTCAAAATCAGGACTTTTCTCACTTTCGAGTGGCACAGAAACTAAAAACTTCCTGTTGCGCCTTATGATTCCAAGTTCAGTTCTGACTAGGTAGGATCTCGGAAAATGTGCAGTTCGCATTACGGTGCCGAATCTCCGCAAGTCTGGGATCCAAACAGTGTCTTGAGTGTTAAGTGATGGTAAAGATCTTGCCCCTTTTCTAGTATCAAAGTTCCTCTTATTTCTCATCTTGAGATTGTGATCTTTTCTTTTGAATTCCCCCATTCGGTGTTCGGTTACTGGCTGAAATGTTTTAATAGATGGCAAAGTCGAACGCAATTTTCTACCGTATAGAAGCTCCGCGGGAGAGAGACCAGACTCCAATGGTGTGTTCCTGTACTCCAGTAACCCAAGATTGACATCCTGGCACTTGGTTAATATTCGCTTCGCTATATCGACGGCCTTCTCTGCACTTCCGTTGGCCTGGGCATACTTAGGACTGGACACTTCACATGTAAATCCATACTGTTCAGCAAAGTTTCTGAATTCAGCCGAAGTGAACTGTGTACCTCCATCTGATCTTAATATCAGTGGCACACCATGGCGAGCAAATATGTTTTTTAAGCGAGCAATTACAGCCGCAGTTGTCAGATGATCGATATATAATAACTCCAAAAATCTTGAAAAGTAATCCTGTATAACTAAATACCACCTTCCTCTATGTTTTAAGACATCAGATGAAACATGCTCCCACGGGTTTTATGGTAATGTTCCGACTATCATTGGTTCTGAATGCGATTGCTGTCTGTTTTCCAAACATATACGACAGCTCGCTACCATTTCTTCAATGTCCTTGGAGCATCCCAGCCACCAAACCGACTCTTTGGCGCGTCTTCTGCATTTTACGAGCCCCAGGTGTCCAGTATGTATTTTATTTAGTATGTCCTGCCGCAGGTTTCTTGGTATAAAAATTCTTACGCCTTTCATTAACAGTCCCCCAGTAATATTAAATTCGGATCTATACTTATAATAAGGAGAAATTTTATCCCATTTATCTTCTTTTGTACTCTTTACAATTTCTTTGCATTCCGCATCCCTTTCTTGCATCTCACCTATCTGCTGGAGTCTCCTATCCGAACAAGGAAGCGCCTGAATTATATTATCTACAAATAAGTCTTCCGCTCTGTTGTTGTCAGCGCTAGTTGCGACCTCAGTGGGGTTACGGGACAAACAATCCGGAGTTACTATGATCTTCCCAGGGACATATTTACGCAATAATCGTAATTCATCAATCTCATCCTAAACCTTTGGATTCTTGCTGGAAGATCACTAATAGGTTTACTACCGAGCAATTCCACAAGGGGCTTGGGATCAGTGTTTAATTCAAATTTTGATCCAAGCAGATAAGTCTGGAATTTTTCGCAGGCCCATGTTAGGGCTGGTGCCTCTTTTTCCACCTGAGCATACCTCTGTTCTGTAGATGACAGGGATCTGGAAGCATAGCAGACAGGTCGCCATGCGTTTTCGTGGTATTGCTCTAATGTAGCTCCCAATCCGTATCTGGATGTATCAGCAATTACTCTTGTTTGTAATTCCTTTCTATATATACTTAAAGTTTGTGACGAAGTTAGAATATCTTTTATTTTGTCCCAAGCTTCTTGCTGAACCGATGACCATGTCCATTGGTGATTTTTATTTAGTAGTATGCGAAGGTGCGTTGTTAATTCTGCCAAGTTAGGGATGAATTTCATACTATAGTTTACCATCCCTAGATATTGCCGTAACTGAGAAACATTGCTTGGTGGTTGTAACTTTGTGATTGCAGACACTTTCTCTGGATCGGGACTGATTTTGCCATTTTCTATAATATGTCCCAAAAATTTGACCCGTCGCACCCCAAATTCACATTTCTTGGGATTCAGTGTTACCCCGTACTCAAGGAGTCTCTTAAGAACTTCAGTGAGTCTTTTGTCATGCTCCTCTTTATCTTTACCTTCTATAAGTATATCATCTGCGAGATTTATTACTCCTTTTAACCCTTGTAAAATCTGGTGAATACTTTTTTGATACACTTCTGGGCCAGAATTAAAACCAAAAGGAATTCTCTTAAAATAAAACCTCCCAAATTGGGTAATAAATGTTGTAAGCTTATAACTATCAGGAACTAAGGGGATTTGCCAAAACCCATTTGAAGCATCGAGGCGAGAAAAGACTGTCCCACCTTCCAGTATTGCCAGCGATTCATCCACTGAGGGGAGCTGCCACCTTTCTCGTTGAACACTTTTATTTAATTCTGTGTAGTCTACACATATTCTAACTCTTCCATCTTTACGAGGCACCACTACCATTGGTGCGCACCATGGCGTTGGCTCTTCAACTGGTTCTATTATTTGCTCTTGTACCATTCTGTCCAATTCCAATTTTACTCTATCCCTTAATGGAATTGAAACCCGTCGAGGGGAAGCCACTGCAAAGGGTTTGGCATTGCTAGCTAAAACAATTTTATATGAAACACCTTTCATAGCCCCAAGCTCTTTCTTAAAAACTTCTGGAAATTGTTTAATTATACCTGCATCAATTGTGTTGATATTCATTTGGACCAGGTTCAATTTTGCCAGAGCGCTCCTTCCTAACAAAGGACAAGACTGATTTTTAATAACGTAAATATCTTCAGTTGTACTTCTGTTTTTGTATTTAATAGGTACACACATCACTCCTTCAACCTCTAAGGGAGATCTTCCCACACCAAACAAGCTTCTATCCGTTTTGTTTATCTGTAGTCCAAGTTGATTAAACAGGTCCGCTCCTATTTCAGAAACATCCGCTCCTGTATCTAGTTTAAATATGATCTCATGACCTTGGACATATATGGGAAGTTTCCAGGAATTTAAGTTTATTTCCTGGACGGTTAACTCCCCCAGATACTCGCTGCTGCATTTCTGTGGTTCTGATTGGACTCCGAATACAGTTTTACTTCTCTGTATACAACATTTCATGAAATGCCCTACCTGACCACAGTTGAAACATGCATTATTCGCAGCAGGACAAATCCTATGATTGTTATTAAAACCACATTTCAGGCACTTGTTTAGTTTTGTTTGATTGCCAGATGTCTTATTCCATGTCTTATTAGGGCCTAATCGCTTTATAGCGTCTATTTCGACGGAGAGATCTCTGTCTCTAATTACCTGTTGTTGCAATTGCATAGTATCACTCTGCCTGGCTAGCTGTATGGCCGTATTTAAGTCTAACGAATCCATCAGTTGCAACCTTTCCGACAGTTTTTGGTCTATCACTCCAATTACAATAAGGTCCCGTATCAAACTGTCTCTCAATGCTTCAAATTGACATTGATCCGCCAGTTTGTACAAATCATTTATAAAGGAGTCGATGGGCTCCCCCTCCCTTTGCCTTCTCTTTAAAAATTTCGCCCTAAAAAAAACTATATTTTTCTTATAGCCAAGAAATTGTTCAAATTTTTCTTTTACGGTATCATAATTTTGACATCCTTCAGCATCGAGTTTGAATGATGCCAGCAAATCCTCCTCTTCATCACCCAAACCATAGAGAAGCATGCTTACCTGTTCATCCCCAGGTTTATTCTTTAACCCTGACAGAACACGAAATCGTTCAAACCTTCTTATCCAACGAGGCCAGTCAGCAGGTTCTCGAAAATTAAAGGGTTCCGGTGGTGCGATCTGATACCTGGTTACTGATAAATCATCGTTCATCTTCACAGTTTCTGGCACATCGTCATTAACCGTAGTTTCTGGCAAATCGTCATTAACCGTATCCATATTTGCCTTCGACATCGCACTCAGTTACTTTTGTCACTAAACGTTAATTTCACACTTAAAATTCACAAATAAACTGCTCATAAATAACTACTACACTTGACACCATGTAATGATATGTATTTTATTATATATATATATATAAACATGTGACACATAACATCTTACATAGTACATTGTATATATTGTAACAGTTCAGCCTGGCACGAGCCTTCCCCATGTTGCCAACCTAACACTACACTAATCCTATAAATTCTATTCAAAGACTAAAACGTCAGTAGCCTCTTGATCTGCTAATTGAGTAAATTGGAATGTCATTACTGAGTGACTTCTCCGCTCCGGTTTCGATTAATTGTCCACAATTAAAAAAAATTACTATTGTTATGCTTACAAGTGTAAAAAAAAAATCTATGTAAAGTGCAGTAAGTGTTCTTTGATGTTTTCTAACAGTGTGGCCCCCATGACAAGTTCCCTTGAGATCATGAGTTTATTCTTTAAAGTGAATTTAATATATTTTATTGTTTACTTTGAGCGTATTTTGTGTTTTTGGCTTAATAAGTAGTTGCTTTTGTTGCATTACATTGTTTAAAAAACTTTCCTTTAAATTACATTTTCTTCAAGAAACAGTTTCAGTTACCATAAAAATAGTTTTGTAAATTCGCACTTTCAGTTAACCGACTTTCTTCAAATATGGATTTTGTAACGTAAATAAACGTAACGTATTGAATGTACCTTTCCAGTAATAGATTGTAATGGAGTATATAGCTGTGAAGTGGCAAAGTGGCTATGGAGTATATTGGTGTGAAGGAGGAGGCTTATCGTTGCAGCTCCCCCAATACTCCAGAAATCAATTTATCTGGTTCCAATAAGAGTAACAGATTTTAATAAGACAACTGCTTGTTAGCGACAATATTAAACAAGAGGCAAAAGTGATAGGAAGCTGTGAATAGACGATGTTAGTCTGACGGCATCATATTACAATGCTGAAATATAACCTTCCATGTTAAATGCAATAACATCCATAAACATATTTCTAACGTAAGACGCAGGCAGGATATACCCACGCAGACAGACACACACAACAGACAAGCACTACTCAGCACATCTTATAGGATCCCATGTCAAAAACTAAGGCTGTAAATTTGAAACTCTATACCAATCCGCTTCAATTCTAGGCTTCAGAAGGTGTCATGTGCCTGCAGTTCTCTATCTCTTATTTGTCTATATTTATATTGAAGATTATCCTTCTTTGAATATAGTTTGAAATAAGTATACCATTTTTTTACTACACTTTTTCTATCTCTTACCACTGTAAGAGAGAGTTCTGCGATCTATCAAATTTTCGAAATTGACTGTGAACTGGAAATATAAATTGAGAGAGTGGAAAGTGATATAAAAAATGAAAACAAAATATTTTTTATTGGTCTAACTATATGTATTAGTGTGTATGTATATTACGAACAAAATATCTCAAAAATAAAACAAAAATCGCGATTTATCGATTATTTCGAGCGAGATGTAATGAACATCTAATCATCGCACGGCCTGCTGGAGCGTGCACAGTTAAGAGGTGATAGTTTTCTTTTGACTAGTTTTAGTGAGCAACTGACGGTTGCAGTAAGTGCAAGAGCATTTGTTATTTTAAGAAAATTCTCGTGACACAATTGATTTAGAGTGCGAACCGTTTTATGATTTTCCAATATAATATTGGAAACTTTAGATTTCCTTTCTTCCCCAATAACATGGTTGGTATTGAGTGCTATTTCCAATGCAAATTTTTTGTATTTTCATCTTATTTTAACTATTAATAGTTTTGACGAAGCATAATCTAATGTTGGCGATATTTGTTAGCTGCTTATTTAAGTATTTTGCGTTATTAATCAATATGGAAATTGAACTTGCTCACTTCGTCATTTCTGCGGAAGATTTTGAAATGTGGCTTAGGGGCATAAATATAGCCCCACCTAGTAGTTTAGGATGCCAATGATTTTACTTTAATAAAACTGCATATTACCTCCAATGCTTGCATTGTAAGCGACCCCAACTCCACAATATGAATTGTATGCAGCTGCAGCCACTTCACCTGCACACCTGGTGCCATGCTTGTTGTCACCATTATCTCTAGGCATCGGGTCCATATCATTGTCGTTGATATCGCTGCTGGCCAAAGGATCCTGTCAACAAAGTAAAAATGTGCAAAGAATATTTTTAACATGAGCAATCACAAAATGAGTAAAAAAAAAATCTGCTTTGAAACACACACACTCTCTCTCTCTCTCTTAATCAAGTTACAAAATAATTGTACACATTTTCTTCGAACTTGACATTATTACTAAATATTTCCATCAGTCTCAGGGTTGAACTTACTACCTACTCCAGAATTGTAGGACCCTAACAATAATAAAATGACAATTTTGAGGCCCTCAGAACCCCTCAAATCAATTTTCCTAGAAAAAGGTTCAGTCAAAAGTGATAAACAGACGCAGTATAAATATACACTCTTACTGTCTGCATTTAGAAAATCGTAAAACTAGAAAGAGTCTTAAGTAAAGTCGCAATCCCCTAGTGCATTTATACACTGAACCCATCTCTCTACTATCAAGTAAAAGATTGCCTGCACTGCCGTATGAGCAAGTTTCGCTCATTTGCTTTCTTTGCTCTGAAAATGTATGTCTTGGTTGCTGCGATGCCACATAATGACTTAAGGGCACGAAATAAAAAGAAATTTGATGGTGCGGGTTGTGGGCTGCAGTATTTAGCAGAACTTCCCCTCCAATTTGTCTATAGTTTCAGTCGTGATTGTATGTGAGCCTTGTCTTGGACTAACAGTGCTCCTTCCCTCGGCAAACCACTACGCTTTTCAGAACTGCAGATTTTAATTTTTTTCAATTATCTGTTTGTAGTATTTATATAGTACGCTGTCCTTCCGGAAAATTGGACCTTTCTTATCCCCAAATACCGTTAGCAAACTATAAGTTGATGGTCGGGTCGCGTCTACATTCTGCTTTGACGTTAGGATCGATTCGTAATAACAGATCCATATCTCATCACTTGTAACTATTGCTGCCAAAAATGATCTTCACTCAAATAACGTTGTTTGAGTATTTTGGAAACATGCACTCTGGTCCCTTTGTGATGGTCCAACACGACATGCTCATAGTTTACGATAATTCAGTCAGTTTTGAAAAATAGAATGAAGTGTGCATACACTCAGATGCTCACAGTTCTTTTATCGCCTTCATTGAAGTTATGTACACAAACAGTAACTTTTTACAGTTAATTTTTACTAATCTCTGGGATGCCGATTGTTGTGGCTGAAAGTATCGCTGTTGTTATGTAGGTACTCTTCAAATTACAGTTTTTTGTATGAACAAATATTTCAATGGGAAGTAAAACAATAATTACAATAATATAAACTTTAATGAAAACTGTTGGACCCAAGTATGAGAATGATAAAACATTCAGCAAGATAGTACTCCCATTTAAATTCTCTGGAAAATGGCTGCAACTATTTCCTGTAAACTAGGCCAGCTAACCACACAGATATAAACGCCAATCACTGCTTTTATTTGAGACATTTTTACGGAAAAATTGATTTTAGTGTTCTGACGAATCTGTGACATTAAATTTCAAATGTTGTGTACTGTGTACGTAGTACAATTGAAGAGTACATAGTACAAGTTCGTATGAAGGAGTACGTACACAGCACCACTGACTGGGAGTGGGGGAAAGGCGACAGACATACGCCTAAGGAGTAGTAAGGCCTAGGCTGGCAACGAGTGTGCTACTGTCTGCACATTGCTAATATTTCAATAAGAGTGACATCACTACTTAGAAGTAGGCTAGAGACTATAGCGAGGCGTAGCCAGAGAAGCATCTCCGAGACTGGTGAGTTTGGTGTTGGTGAAGGCCGAGAGTGAGAGAGCGAATGAGACGGAGTGCAGGGAGGCGGCCGGTCGAAGAAGACTTCTCTTCATCATTGTAGGATTTGAAAAGGGAGCTCGTTAACGTATGCGAATAACTGAACTTAATACGTGATTTTCATCAGGGGTTTTCTTTAGTTAAAAAATTAATTATATTATTTTGCCGTTGTAAAATCTGTGTATGTAAATAGTAGAAAGTAAGAATAGCGTAAGGTTAGCAAATTAAGTGTTTAGAATAGTTGTAGCGTAGAGTGAATGTGTGTATGAGTGTCAGTCGGTAAGGTACCTTATAAGCTATTGGTTAAGGGTTATTTTATAAAGTATCATAATTATGTTTATTTTCATTTAGAGATTCGAGTGTTTATGTTGCATTGTCAGAGTTATTAATAAATTTTGTATTGGCTAAATTAGTGGTCAGTTCTTTCCCATCCAACTCGTACTAGGAGATTACAGTTGTATTTGTGGATTTTTTCAATGTTTTTGCAGCGCCTTTTGGACTAAAATGTAATTCTTCAACTAGTACTTGCTGTGGGTAACTACAGGTATTCCTACCACATCTAAATTTATGTTGGGGCAAATGGGTAAAATTGCAAGTTTAATGAAAATTTGTCAATTGTATAGTTGTACTAACCGACTGTTTCACACCAGATTTTATCGTACTTTGGGGACCTCAAAATATAAATATCCAATGAAAATTCAACATCGGAAATTTTACACGATTGCAATATACTCCTACTTACGAAACGAAAATACAATTTAGAAATTATGGTTTATTGGAACCGACTGATAGATGATATGGTAAGTAGGGTGTTGCCTCAACGAAAGGTAACTAAATAGGGAAAACAAGGCCATAAATATAGAAGTTATATTTAGTAAAATGTTCCGGACCAGTGACATCCTATTCATCCAAACATTTCTTGTGTTCAGTTAACTCGCATATTATGAGATCTAGATTTCCGCATGGCATGTTTGCTAGGAAGTTGTGATTCCTTGAAAACAAAACAGTAAAACTCAGAAGTAGAGGGTATATTGAGTATGTTGAGTATTTACGTATATTGAGTATGTTTGTCCTAATATTCAATATACGTAAATATAAATTATTTGCCAATGTTTACTAAGCTTTATCATAATAATGATTATGAATAAGAGATCAAAAAGAAGAATATTTAGAATACAATATGATTGTATTTCATACGATAAATTTAGATGATTTGCTCTTCGTAATACTATAGTAAAAATTTCCGCTTTTTCTTTAACAATCTATAGACATTCTAGAGAATTGCGAGATAACCTTTTCTAGAAACCCAATTTTTTATGAGATATTGAGGCGGTGCAATTAAATTTTTCATGAATTCATTATATTAATAAGGTTAATCTGCAAGTTTTTTTTGTTTTCATGCACACTGTTCGCAATGTAGGAGGGAAACAGCCCTTTGGATACATTCATTTGTATGTTACTTCCTTAATTTTGTACTACAAGTTTATGTTCACAATTACTTTTCTCCTACTTTTTCATACATGGACTTCAAGATTGTACTAATTTTAAAGTTTGTCCGATCTCATTCAATGTTAGCCTAATAGAGCAAATTGGTCATTTAGAGAGACACAGCTGATACAATTTTTACCAGAAAGAGTGCATTTGGCCCAATTTTATGACGTAACAACCAAGAAAGTAATGCATTATTATTATTATTATTATTATTATTATTATATTTAGATGGACTTGTTAGAAAGCATCATTTGCATTTTATTTAAATATTCCAATGGTTTTCTCACGTTTTAACAAGCTGACTAGACAGAGTACATTCAAAATTCGAATTTTACTTAAAAATATCTCTCCAATTATAAATAGGCTTGTTGAATCACCGCTTGTGCCTGATTTTTCATGTCTGAATATTTATAAAATTTCATTTGATAATTTCATCAGAAAACAATGAGCCGCCTTATCATTTTAAGACTTACATCATGTAAATGGACACAGTATATTGTATTCTGTAGGATTTACCAAGATTTTCGTATTCTTGTTCTATCATTTTTGTGTAACAGTAATAATTGTGCTGAGAATTTTCGCATTTCTGCACTACTTTTTAAGAAAATGCATAAGCTATTTCGAGTAAATTATATTTAGCGATGTTACCGCTCATGAATACTGAGAATGTTTTTAGTGTTTATTCTTGATTTTACATCGAATTTTCACATCTCTTCATAAGTTTTCATGATATACGTATGCTAGAATCCATGTCGTTGTTGTTAGATATGATAATGTTTAGTGTTTTATTTAATGTGTTTGCATTCAATAGTGTATCCCAAATATTTAATCAACCTAATGTTTCAGATAAATTATGATTTGCTTCATTAAATATATTATGGAGGGTTCTTACTGAAATTACATTTATAAGGGAAAAAATGTTTGGTCATGGAAGTCTACTTGATATTTTTCAATATTAGTTTAATTATAACAAGTTGCTTGCAGCCATCTTTTCTGACATGGATTTTCTAAGGACAACAAATTTTGGATCGAATATATAATAAAATAGACT
Organism: Triatoma infestans; assembly: GCA_011037195.1. Taxonomy (NCBI): domain Eukaryota; kingdom Metazoa; phylum Arthropoda; class Insecta; order Hemiptera; family Reduviidae; genus Triatoma; species Triatoma infestans. Next base: position 53,250 of record JAAEAF010004317.1, read on the forward strand.
GCTTTCTTTGAATTAATGATTAGAATTTAGAACCACCCATCAGGTCCAGTTACGGAACAGACATCTTAAATTAAGCATATTTGACTGTAAAAATAATGTGACCAGCTACACAGATTGCCAGGCATGAATATTATACCATACATATTGGAACCTAAACAAGGATGAGATATACAGAAATATTTTTTAGTTAAGAAGACTAAGAAACTTATCCATGCGTTTCATTGTTTACAGTTCAGATTGTATGTTGATAAAATCAAAATTTCCAGCATGTAAAGGGCATAATACATGTTGAATCTTGAAAAAACACGATAGATTATGACTAAAAACCTAGGTTAGAGGGGAAAAAATATATGACTGTTTAGACGTGTTGTGACCTGTTAGAAGGGGTGTGAGTTGAGACAGTCTAGATGGGGGCTGAATAGTTACATATGATAATTAGCACAAAATTTAGGACTTGCATTTCATAAGCTAACTAGTAAGTGTTGTCATAATATTGTAAGGTTAGAGAAATTGTGTGCGTGAATTGGTGGCATTGAAAGAAAAATTTTCATTTCTAATCTTCACTGCGACAAGTTACATCATATATGATCCAACAAGGTAAGTTATATGCTGCCGTACTACAACATATGGAGAGCAGCTAAAGAGAGTTTTTCTACCAAACAGATTTGTTTTAGAGATTACCGATGAGATGTGCAGAAATATCGATTAGGTCGGAGGAAAATATCTACTTTGTATTAGGTTTTTGATAAACAGATAAGACATGAAATAAAATTTGGAGTGATTTGTATAATTTATTTTTTTGTGAATTTTTAAATAAAAAGGTAATAATTTATTTATTCAATGGAATTTTAATTATATGGTGAAGAAACATATATAAAATTTGGTAAGTATATTAATTTTAGCAGAAAGGAAATGTGAACTGTAGCTGGCTGAAGCTTGATCAGGCATGTTGAGACATGCATGGTAACTCATAATAACCATAGATATTAAAAGAGTATTTCTTTCTTTTTTATTATATTCGAAATACTATTGGCTAACATGGGTGACGTGATGTGAGGGGTGGGGATATGTATGCTGTTTATAGACAAGAATTGTTGTAACTTGCATGGTGAGTCATCATTTTAATTGATAAAACAATGGACAGTGGTTTTGGTTTGTATATAGATGGATAAATAAGTAAAAAGTATTCTCATAAATCGATGATAATCGATATACTAGATTGATATGTGTAATCGTTATGCTTGATCGATACATAAACACACATTAGCTTAGTATAATTTATATCTTCCACAGATTACAACACCTGGAAAAAGGTTCTATTGGCTAAAACTTGAGTGTTGCGCATGCGTAATAGATGGCAAAATAGCACTTGCGCAGAAATCCTATTTGTTATATAAGTAAAAAGTATTCTCATAAATGCATGCGTAGTAGGTTTAGAAGTTTGAAACTTGCAATTCTAATGGCTGGCTAGTGTGAGCATGCGTGTTAGATGGTGAAATCGGTTATTCGCTAGATCGATCACTGCGCATGCGTCGTAGATTTAGAAGACTGTAAATTGGCTGTGACGTCATAGAGTGAAAATAATAAGTTATAGATGGGCAGTTTTCTTTGGAGTTTGTCAGTTCTCGGGATGCGTGTGTTGTGTTAAAATGTGAGCAGCAGGCAGTTGGTTGGGGTAAGTAACTCTTTTTTTCTTTATGACTTGTTAAAGTTGGGGTTGTGATGAAAATAATTGATTATTGAGCTGCATGTAAATACTGCATTCCTATTGGCTAAGCGTGTGAGAGCCGAAATTCCATTAGCTAGTGCGCATAACCCAAATACAATATAGTTCTACATTCTGATTGGTTGAGAAAATGACGTCACTAGAATGGGTGGGGATAGCTTCTATGGTGTTCAATATTCTCCTCATCTCTTAAGAAGATTAAGTCTTAACATTGTATAAACATACTTTTTTCTTAAGTATGAACAATGTTCGAAATGAAAAATAATAAACTTTTTGCAAGGTTGGGCAGGTGTTCATGACTTATTGTATATAAAAATAATTTTTTCATAGTAGGATTAAAATATTGTAACGTGAGTAACATGCTCGAACAGGCAAGATATGTTCATTTGAGTTCAAAGTTTAATAAACAAAAATCACAAATAGGGATTAAGATAAGATTTTTTTTCTTTTTTATAATGAATAATACTGTTAATGCAAAGTTTATGTTCAATGACAATTGGTAACATGTCCGGGCAGGCAAGATATGTTAGAAATAAATAAAATAAAAATTGATGAGATGAGTCATTGTATAAACTTACATTTTTCATAATAGGATTAAGTATTACAAACATGCTAAGACCTGTGTTAACAGGTCCGGACAGGCAAGAAAGGTAATGAGTACAAAGTTTTATTTTTACATAATGGGATTAAGTATTAACTAAACATGTTAATAAGACCTGTGGTAACATGTCCGAACAGGCAAGAAAGGTAATGAGTACAAAGTTTTATTTTTAAATAATAGGATTAAATATTACTAAACATGTTAATAAGACCTGTGGTAACATGTCCGAACAGGCAAGAAAGGTAATGAGTACAAAGTTTTATTTTTAAATAATAGGATTAAGTATTACTAAACATGTTAATAAGACCTGTGGTAACAAGTCCGAACAGGCAAGAAAGGTAATGAGTACAAAGTTTTATTTTTAAATAATAGGATTAAATATTAATAAATCATTTCCTGGATGACTCAGTGTAGTTTCTTTGTATTTTTCTTAATAAGTAACTAACATGTTCGGACAGGCAAGATACATGTTGTTTTGAAGTTCAATAAACAAAAGAATACAAAGTGATTAAGGTAAGAATAGATATATATATTTTATTAGTACAAAGTTTAATTTCAAAAGGTGATGCAATAACTGGTAGAAGAAAATAGATAGTGTTTTTCTTATTAATAAATTTTATTTATAAGATCGATATTAATCAATATGAATAATCGATAGTTGTAATCGATATATTGCGATTGGCAGTGAAACACTATAGGTTGTGTGACGTTATCTGAATGGGGGATTTGTCTAGAAGGCAGTGGTAATAAATAAGGCACTGGCATACTATTGCTGCTGTGACGTCATACGAATAATATATTGAAAAGGCAGTGGTTTCGTTAGTTTTTTATTAATAAATTATACTCATAAAATCGATATTAATTGATATGGATAATCGATATTTGTAATCGATATATTGCGATTGGCAAGGAAACACTATAGTGTGTGACGTTATCTGAATGGGGGATTTGTCTAGAAGGCAGTGGTAATAAATAAGGCACTGGCAATACTATTGCTGTGTGACGTCATACGAATAATATATTGAAAAGGCAGTGGTTTTTGTTATACAATATAATAAAATCAATATTTGTAATCTATAAGGCGGCGGCAGAGATGCGCATGCCCCAATTAGCAATGACGTCATAGGGGAGTGGGGATAAACGTTACTATAGTACATTGTATTGTCGAATGTAGTTCAGTTCTGTGTAAGTGCGCGTCGTGTTAATATCAGCAGCAGCAGCAGCAGGGAGCTGGAAGGGGTAAGTCAATCTTTTTATTATTTTGATTGTGTGGTGAAAGCTAGATGTCACTCCGCCATATTGTTTTTTTATGTTTTTGTGAATTTCTTTATTATTATTATTATTATGTGTGACAGTTGAATGCATCTCCGCCATATTTTTTCTATTATTTAATTTTTTGTGAGTGGGTTGAGCGGAAATAAAATTATGATAGTGCCGGGGTTAAGATAGAAGTGTACGTTGAAAATTATAGCTAGCGAGAGGACCATTGTGGCCGACTGGTTATGGTGATGGACTTTCAACCTAAAGATTGTAGGATCGAATCGTAGGTAACACAAGTTTTTTCATATATTATAAAAAATAATTCCCCTCTCGCCCAGAGTAAGGTGATGATGGCAAGGGGTGGGGAAGTTAAGAATAGAAGTGTACGTTGATAACTACAGCTAGCGAGAGGACTACTATGGCCGAGTGGTTAGGGTGATGCGACTTCCAACCTAAAGATTGTAGGATCGAATCGCAGGTAAGACAAGTTTTTTCACATAAAATAAAAATAAAAAATACCTCTCCAGCCTAGAGTTAGGAGAGGGGTGGTGTGTTACGGTGTTAGGTTCCGCCATCTTGTTGTGGGGATGGAGGTGGAAAGAAAATGGAGTCATGGGTTTGGATGAAAGTTTCTGGTGGGGGGTGAAAAGAAAATGGAGTCATCGATATGGATGATAAGTTAAGGGGAGGGGGTGAGTGGGTGTGGCTAAAGTGCTCGTCGAGTTCGATGAATGGTCAGTGGGAGAGGGAGTGGGCTGGCTCAAGTGCTCGCCCAGTTCGATGATTGGTCAGTGGTAGGGGTAAATAGGCGTGGCCTAAGTGGTCGTCCAGATCGATGATTGGTCAGTTGGAGAGGGGTAAGTGGGCGTGGTCCAAGTGCTCGTCCAGTTCTATGATTAGTC
>JAAEAF010004318.1:0-37774 GCA_011037195.1 Triatoma infestans
ATTCCTAAACTCTTCGAATCAATTGTTTACACTAAGCTAATGTCTTCAGTAAGGAATATAATCATACCTGAGCAACATGGCTTTCTATCCAAAAAATCAGTTACCACGAACTTATTGTCTTATGTCCAGTTCATACTTAAATGTTTCGAAAAAGGTTCTCAAGTTGACTCTGTCTACACTGACTATTCCAAAGCTTTTGATAGTGTAAACCATACATTACTTCTTACTAAACTTAACTCTTTGGGCATTAATGGTACAATGCTATGCTGGTTGCAAAATTATCTTACCCACCGTATTCAGACTGTTAAAGTAAAATCATTTCTTTCATTGCCTTATACCGTCCCTTTTGGAGTACCTCAAGGATCACATCTTGGTCCCTTATTGTTCCTGATTTTCATTAATGATGTTAAATTAGTTCTTCCAGATGTTAACTACTTTTTGCTGACGACATTAAACTATTTAGGGAAATCATAGATACTCGTGACAGCCAAGTACTTCAGGATGCTGTTAAGACTTTCTGTTTGGTCCACAAATAATCTTCTTAAATTAAATACCTCGAAATGCCAAGTAATTTCTTTTTTCAGATCACGCTCTTCTCTGCACTTTAAATATACTCTCAATGATACTCCTTTAAATCGTGATAATTCTGTGGATGATCTTGGAATCTCCTTAGATTCTAGACTCTCCTTTAGCTCTCATATTGAAAAGATAGTCAGCAACAGTTACAAGATGCTGGAATTTGTCTTTAGGAATTCCACTTCTTTTAGAAATCCCTTCAGTATATTAAGACTGTATTTGCATTTGGTTCGTCCACGACTTGAATTTGCTTCTCCAGTTTGGACTCCGTTTTATAAAATCCACATTGATGCTGTTGAACGGGTTCAGCGTAGGTTTCTTAGAAGGATTGCTAAAATGATGGGTTTATCAAGTGAAAGATTAACTTATTCTGATATGTTGGATTCCCTTAATTTGAGTACTCTATCCTTCAGAAGGCGAAGAGCAGATCTTATTTTCCTCTTCAAACTTATACATTATTATATAGATTGTCCTGAATTGCTGGGATTAATCGACTTCCATATTCCTACAATAGATACTCGCTATAAACCTGTGTTTTGTAAATCTTATCATTAAACAAATTATTCCCAGTCCTCTCCTATACCTAGACTTATGTCCCTTGGAAACAGTATTTCTAATGATTATGATATCTTCCAGCCAGCATTAATGAAATTTATTGCATTTGCCAGCAGTAGTCATTAATTAATTATTACTAGATATTTGCATTTATAACAGATGGTTAAATTCGCTCTCCCTTTTACCTACTTTCTAATTGGTTACTCTTATTTATTAATTTCATAGTCTTATACACTTTTTGCTGTATTGTCTTTTATATTTGTATATGTTCTTGTTAGTAGTAATGGTATATATATTTGTATAATTGTTTATATTTCTAATACTATTATTTTTATATTAATATTTTTTATATACCGAATTTTTTATTCTATGTTCTGTCTAGTTTGTATTTTATATGTTCTATTTTCTATTCTTTTATATTTGTAGTTTTATAGTTTGTAGTTGGTCTATTTCCAATATAGTGTTTGTTTTGTTTATGTAACAAAATTACATAAATGGGGTGCAACCCCGTATATATGAATAAATAAATAAATAAAAGATGAGTGAGCTTAACGTTGCATCACTCCAGGACCCCTAAAAGAAATGTTCTCGGAAAAATGTTTCATATACAAGTGATAGGCCTAAATATGTACAGTATACCTACCATGCATAAAAGAAAAACGGGAATCGTTTCCGAAACTTGCGAAAAATCTGAAGAAAAAAACTCGCACTTCCGGTTGTCCTATTTTCATTGGAACTTTAGCATTCAAGTATCGGTACCTGAATAAATAAAATATCATTATTTGAACTTTCTGCCATTTCACGTTTTTGAGCTTCGCAGCTCAAATTAAAAAAAAAAACATTTCAACGTTCAAAAGACCTCAAAACATAAATTTCCGGAGAGAAAAAATTAACATAATTAAATATAAAACACTAAAAATATCCTGCAATAACCAAATTTGAACAACAAACAAAAGACGCCCTGGTATGTTTATTTTGGTTGGGTTAACCTTTATCGATAACCTAATTGAACCTTCATTTCGAGATCGGTCGATGCTTATGTGGAATTAATTTATAGAATAAGTAGTATTTTTTAAAACTCTGATCTAGTTTTTTTTGTAAAAAAAAAAAAAAGTTTAATGAATTAAAAAAAAATGCCATAAATACCTGGTCGTCCATAACAGTTCTTGCGATTGTTGGAACACAAACTTAGTGGATGTTACTACTATACGCTGCACTGATTAGTTAAAGAAGGGTAACATCCTACTGACAAGCAAGTCGAGGTTATTTTATGCAGTTGGTGAATCATGCGTGTTTCTTTAAGTCAATCGGGGTGGGGGCAGGAATTAAAAACCTATACTGTAGTGGGGCAGATGCAACTGATTTTTTAGCCTTGAACCTCTATAAACACACCAAATGATAATGCTTGATATTATTTTAATTATTTTAGGAAAATCCATACAATTTAGTAACTAAAGAGAAAGATTTTGTACTCCTGATTGCTATAACAGGAAATACTGGATCTATGTGAAAGTTTCGAACTTTAATTTTCACCGGATTACATGACTTGAGATTCTCTGAGTAAGAAAAAATCGGATGTGAAACATTCTCACGACTTTATTTTGCTGCAGGTTAATTCATTTTTTTTTTTCTGGATTTTTTTAAGGTGCACAACAGCTATTCTCGTTTGCTGTTGTTTCTAATTTGTAAGGACTCATCCGAGATGCATATCCATACCCACCAGTCTAACAATTTCTACAGCAAACCCATAATCTGGGTCTAATCATATTCCTTTACTTCCTTATACCACTTATAAAATAAATACCTATATACAAGACACCAGCGAACAACTAAACACATACATATGTACAGCTAGTTTCACAACAAATGAAATAGATGAACCTCCCTAACATATTCGAAAGTCTTAATTTTTTCTTGATTTATTTAATTCATTTATTTTCTTGATTTATTTAATTCATTTATTTTCTTGATTTATTTAATTCATTTATTTTCTTGATTTATTTAATTCATTTATTTTCTTGATTATTTAATTCATTTATTTTCTTGAAATTTGCACCTCGGAAAACAGCACCAATTTGAAGAAAGTGGCCCTAATAAAAATATAGTCATGATGGGAATATGCGTATGTTGGTTACATTGCAGTCCAGAAGACAGCGTTTTATCAAACCCGAACAACGTCGAACCTCCCAGATTCCAAAGAACCCCTTCAAATAATTTTTTTCTGGAAAAATTATACAAATAATAAAAGTGATATTTGTTGTGGTGGTTTGTAAATAAAAGTGATAGTTTGTATCTGTGCTGTTAGTGTTCCAAGTTTAAAGAAAATCGTTATACTCGCTTTCGAAAAAATCCCAAAAACCTCAGTAAAGTCGAACTATCAGTTAATCGAGTTTCTTAAATTTTGAATTCTAGCAGCGCTTTTAATATATTATAATGACACTCGTGACAGCACCATAAATTTTACTGAAGTTAGTACTTAAAATCTTTCAAATTTGGAATTTTATCATTGCTTCTGATACGTTAGGTAGGTGGTAAAATCATATTATATATTAGTATACTGACGTGGTACTTTAGTGGCATACATAATGCTACTGTTTCCACAGAGCCTCCCAAAATCAATTTTCCAGGGATAATTTTTTAAAGAAAAAACATAGCTTTTTATGTTTGAACATGGTATACGAAGTTTCATTGCACCAATGATTTTTTTTAACCTTGGAATCTCTCTGGTACATTTATAAATCTATCATTCTTATTTCGAAAAACGTTGCCGAAAAAATGGTTTTTAGGCGAGTTTTAGGGGAATGGCTCAACTTCTGGCATTGCAAGTCTGACTGACTAATTAAAATTTGAAGAAGTTTTATAAGCAGAAAATATTAGCGATAGAGTCAAATTTTTGAAATTCTTTTTTCAGCAGAAATTTGTGAAATAAGGATCCTCTAAGTGCGACAAAAATACAAGCATTTTTTTTACAAGCTTGTAAATCAAAATTCCACGAATGGTGAAAAATGTTTCATTAATGAGTGGTGATGAATGGTGGGTTGGCTCCAAGTATTCACAAGAATACGCCGTTGAGCATGCGCATAGTGGAGCCCAGTGCGCTGGCTAAAAAAGAAGAAAAGTCGAAAACAAAACAATAAGTATACTGTTATGTAAACCAAAGCACATAGTGTTAATAGGCTATTGCCCCATGTTTACTATTACGTCAATTGAAGACTATTAATTAAATTGTATGAAATGTTTTTTTAAAAAAAAAAAAATTATGTAAACATAGATAAAACAATGAAGTACTTCCTAATCTGGTATTTATCCGTCGTAGCATGCATATTTCTTTTAATCCTGTCCGATTTCGGATTTTCATCCATCGTCAGAGTAAATTTATACAGTTTGTGTAGAGATCATTTCAACGCAATGTTTCTGTTTATACTCGACACTTGTATGTGCATTCTTTAATTATTGCATTCCGAAAAATTCTTATATTCTTATTATTTGCATGGATAAAAGAACGTTCAAGTTCAAAATAACATTTTAGTCGGATTTATTCGAACAAAATATCATATATCACTGGATTATTTTTATTAAAATGAAAAAATTTATTTAAAAAACATGATTATTATTACCTAGGATGTAAGTTGGACTTCCAAAGGTTTTTTTTTTTTAACCAAAGAGAATGTCTTTTGGTATTGTGGAATGGAAAACATCCAAAATTAAACTGATAGGCTATTCAAAAATTCATTCGTAAACTCGAAAGAAGCTCAAAAAAATGTTTTTATCTGAAAAAACTCTAATTTTGCTAAAAACTATACATTGTCATGACTCCACTATGGTTGAACATTAGGATACTTATAGCGCCCTCACGTGTTTGACTAGTGCACGTGTCTTTTGGTGGGAGAATTCAGGGTTCGATTCCAGTCAAGCCAAAGATGGTGTTAACTGACCAGATTCGTGTGTAAAAGTGGGAAGTTACAATTGGTAGCAAAGGCTAGAATTAAATGGCAAGAGAATTGCGCGTGCCCCCCCCCCCCCCCCAATAAATCGCCTTCTAGTAAGCCTTTGGCTCTTTTTGGGCTTTTCTTCATGGGCTGTTTTTAATAGAAGGGCTTATTTGATTATGCATGAGAATTAACTAAATTCTAGGGGTGGATTAGGGTCAATAACTCCTTGTTGTTTTTACAAATTTTATTTATTCTTCCACCGAACAGAATAGGACGTTTCGACATCTTTCGACAAGAGATGACTAAAAAATCATGCTCCACGTAATATGATCCTGGTTCTGTCTATTCATTCATACCGCCATGTCCTTTCCATTCAATGGACCCAAAAAATTCGCACCAGGGTTGCGAATTCTCTGGGATTTTGGGGGCATCAGAATCTTGTTTTAAGAGACTAGGAGAACTTTTGTTTTGTTTTCTGAACTTCATCCGGTACAGTAAACATAAATCCTTACTTTCTTTCTACTTCCTAACTGATTTAATTCCATCCATGGACTAGGAGCCGAAAAGTGCTCTGCAGCTTGTGAGATCATCAAAAAAATAAAAAAATGGGTCCAAAATAATATACCAACAGAGCGGTATACTGGGACATACGTACTCCAAGTATTCATGGATAGTTCGCTATGCCGTTGCATACTGAACTGTTTTAGGAGAGAAAAGAATTATCTAAAGACGATGACTGCTTTGATTGTAGAGCTTAACTTCCTTAGGAAACATTACCACAATACGAGTTTCTAGCATAAACTCATTATTGAGTTCACGAGAACTATTTCCAACCCATTTTGTTCCGATTCCAATGACATCCATGCATGATAATGGCTTAGGTAAGAGTGAATAACAGTAGAGCATAGTAGGCGCATGAAGACTAAGGAATGGGAACATTGCATTTATTGTAATGTTTTACTTGACTTTTGCTTTAAGTAATAATTTTTTTAATTTTTAATTTTCTTTGTTTCACAAATTCAGTCTCTTTATTAAATTTCAAAAATTGTCTTTTATAAGTTTAGAATTATCCTGACATGAACTAACTGTTCTATCTGTCCAACTATTCTGTCTTTATACTATTGCGTGTTATTTTAATTTCTTATTTTGAATCATTATTTTGAAACGCTTGTGTAACAAGAAAGGGATTAGCTGCCGATGTTTAGCAAGTCATCATTGCAAGGTTATTTAGCAGTATATTTTACGTTCTCTGTAATTCTTTTGTAACTAATTCTTTATTTTTGTTCTTTTATTTATACCTCTTATTGCTATAACGTGAATTGCGATCGTTTGCACTTTTTTATTTAAAAAAAAAGGAGGGCAGGAGGTCTCCTGAGTGTCAAAAGATGGTGTTTAGAATTTGCTCTCTTACCTATCTCATTCAATGTCCATTTCAATACTATCTTAGGGAAGGGAATAGCTAAGTGGTTAACGTACTGGACTCTCACGCGGAGGACCCGGGTTCGAGTCCAGCTGTACTACCCTTTAGATTTTTTCTTCCTAGCAGCCTCTACAGCTCACTCTCCGGTGATGGACAGTGTTGTCTGTAACGAGAGAACACTGTCCGGAGGCCGGCAGCGCACTGAGAAGACCCCGGGCACCAATGACCAGAGGTTGACGCGCCTTAAATAAAAAAAAAATACTTATGTTGGTTTTCTCACCTATATAATTTGAATGAGAACTCCAGTTAATTACTGATTAAGTGAATATTTTGCATTTATTTTTTAAATATTCTGTTCTACGCAAGTAAGAAACAATGCGGTGATTTTTCTAAACCTGAAAGATGTCAGATTAAACGGAGAAAGCAATGGTATCTTTTGATACCATTTTATTTCCAGTATATTTTTCATTGAATCATGATCTAGACAAACCAAACAAAAAATGCTGTATAATGCCATTTAATCATTCATGGCATTAATTCACACTTAGTGTGAAACTAAGTTGCTCTGTGCAAGTCTGTGTTGTCACACTGTCTGAAAAACGCATCCTGAAGATGGGCGAACACAAAATGAAGCAGGCTACCACGGAAAATGTCTGAGAGCAAGTGAGTTTTTAAATTTGGATATAACCAATAAAAATACTGGGTGTAGGAAAAGTCTTTGCGTTTTTTTCTCTTAATCTTCAACAGAACTTTATTAACAGTTTGCTGAACTAAACTTTAATAACAGTACTTACTAAACACTACTTTACTAAAAGTTACCTTTTACTTTCAGGACTTTCTCTGTGGAAGGACCTGTGCGATTGCGAGTGATTTAAGAAATGAACTAGTTGAATCCAGAAATTCGGGGATTTTGCATCATACTTTAAAAAAGGCTACTGCCACACCTGCCGCTTCCGAAATTAATGAAGTAGAGTGAGAAGGCTCTGTACATATCAAGGGCTGCACAGATCTGGTTCAAAAAATTTAGAGTAGGTAATATAAGAGTGGAAAGTAAGCTTCATCCAGATCGTCCTCTCTCCTTAGATTCAGCACTTCTGGCGACAGCAGTAGAGGTGGATCCTTCGTTGCACTAGAACCAGAAAACTTTCAGATGAATTAGGCGTGTCCCACTCAACTGTGAGCAGCCGCTATAGTTCCCAGAAGCTGCCGAAACATCCACATCATTTACGCCCCAACCAGCCACACGCCGGGTTGAAGTCTGAAAACCCTTCTTCAAAACCCGATGATTTTCGTTTCATCAAGCCAATGATTACTTGCAATGAAAAGTGGGTTTATTTTAACAACGAACAAACATAAAGAATGGATTAGATCAGGCCAAACAGCTGTACCATCTCCCGAAAAGAAAGATTTAAGAACAAAGTGATGCTGTGCATGCTGGGGGATCTATGAGGGCGTTATTCATTTTGGGCTAGTTCCTGCGGTTGTGCGATAACATCCGAACTCTACTCTACTCAGCTAGTACGCAAGGCCGCACACGTCGTTCTCAGATTTGAATTTTGAATTCCTCCCTCACGCAGCTTCCAGCCCAGATTTGGCACCCTTCTGATACCATCTCTTGAATATTGAAAACAAGGAAAAAATAATAATAATAACCATGATAATGAAATAAAACAAATATGATAATAATATTAAATATTTATCTGGTATTTTATCCATCATAGCTTGCAAATTTCTTTCATTCCCGGCCGGTTCTGGATTTTCATCCATCGTCAGAGTAAATTTATCAAGTTTGTTTAGAGAGACCACCTTCTCCACGAATTTGATAAATTTACTCACACGATGGATGAAAATACGAAACAAGTCAGGAATAAAAGAAATATGCATGCTGCGATTTAGCTTGATTGCGTCTATAAAAATTCTGAAGCGGGACGCTTTTAGTACGTCTTCCAATGGTTCTTTCTAAACCAGTTGCATTTATGACATCCACAGAATCGGGATGAACTTTTGCCGTGCCAAAAAAACAATTTTGGTTGAAACAGTAATCCATGAAATTATAGCTAATAAATTTACTTCAATCTTAAAATTTTTATTATACTTCATAGTTGATATATTTTCCTCGTATGATTTTCTCGTATTGCATAGAGTTTTACAGTATATTATATAGTTCCCTTATCTCCCACCAGATGGTGAAACCGTACTATTGACGACTGATGGGGCATTATAATGAGAATCTAAGCCTCGGTGAATATATATGTATAATATATAACTGTAAATGTATATCTTCTTTGATTTGAAACATTCTTTCGAAAAAATTTATTTATTAACCATACTAAAGGGATATTCAACCTTTGCCTTAACTCTAAACTGCTAATTTAGTTTTTTTTTTATGGATTGATATAACCCTACAATTGTGACCTCTACCAAGGTTGGTGGTCTAAAATGTAATCACAATCAGAGAGCTCCGATGTACTTTTCCTGACCATCATCATCATTATCTAATCACTTCTCTTCTACCGCCTAAGCAGTGTGAGGGGCAAGTCTCATAAACTCTTACAGCTTTGCCGTTCGTGGATCACCAGTCTAACCCTCTTTTTTAGTAGGCATCATTCACCTCGTCCTCCCACTTTAATCTAGGCCGACCTCTCGCTCTCTTGCCATCCACTTTAGTTTTATATGTAGCAAGGGCAATCCGGTTGGGCTTCATACGAAGAAGATGCCCTAGCCAGCATAGCCTATTCTGTTCGATAGTCTCGATTACTGTCCTTACGTCAAGGTTCGACCTAATGGTAATATTACGCTTTTTGTTTTGTCTTCACTTTCCTGAGGAATCTCATTTCCGGCGCCTGAATCCTTGATTTGTGCTTTTTAGTCAGGGTCCATGATTCCGAGGAATATGTTAGGATTGGCAGGAAAGAAAGTTGACTTGTACACTGCTATTTTTGTTTTCTTTTCCACCTCTCGCCTATTCAAGAAACCTCTTTTTACCGCATTAAACAACCTGCCCGATGCTCTTATTGTCTCGGTCATCTCCGTATCAATGTAACCATGTTCATTTAAGTGCGCCCCCTGGTACCTAAAGCTGTCTAATTGCTCCATTCTTTCATTATTTATCCTTATTGTTCCATTATCCTGTGAGGTTTCTTCCCTACTCTGATTGCTTTCGTTTTCGCCGGTTGATACTCTTATTAATCTTCAGCAATTCTTCCTGTAGCTTCTTAATATTAAACTGAAGATCTTCGTCATTTTTTGCAAATACAATCAAATCATCGGCGAATGTTAGTATAGATAGGCTCGTCGGTCTCAAGCTTACATGTCCTAGGTGGAATTTTTTCATACCGTCTTTTGCTTAATGAATGGCCGTGTCTAACACCAAAATAAATAATAAAGGGCTGAAACTACAGCCTTGATGGATTCCTGCAGTAGTCACGAATTCTTCAGAGATATTATTGGCAAATCTTCCCATATTTCTAGTTTTCTTATAGAAGCTTTCCACAGCTAATATATGTCCTCTATCTATTTCTTTTGCACTCATTGCCTCTAAGATATCTCCTTTTCTCACTCTGTCGTAAGCATTTATAAGATTCATGTAGCAGACCGACAGCTATTCCCTTTTTCTATTATTTTTTCGAATACTTGTCTCACCGTAAATATGAGATCTTGAGTACTCCGATTGATACGAAAACCATACTGCACTTCTTCGAGCTTTCCTTCGACAGTTCTTTTAATTCTTTTTCTAATATTTTGAATTAAATCTTTCGAAAGCACACTTTAGAGGGATTTGCCTCTGTGGTTGCTAAAGTCTAACTCAGCATGCTGTCCGGTGTCCAGCAGTGCCTGCAGTCACTGTCCAATGACCATAAATTACCTATTAAATTAAAAAAATATATATATATTTAAAATTTTGCTTACATAAAATTGTTTGTCAAACAAAATTTTTCTTTATATATAATTCAGAATGATTACATCTGTTTGTAATGCTTTTTTGATTGATTGCCTGATTGTACCATGGTCAGAGATGATTAAGAAGACGGATTCCCCATGTATCCTCTTCATAATAGTTCATTTGGCTCCATCTTAATTATGGTAAAATCAAAACATTAATATAGTTGGATTTATCTTTCTTCTATATTCATAGATTAATATTAATTAATACTTGGGTTTTGTAGAATTTTGGATACAAATGAAGCCGTCGACAGAAGTTCAAGTTTACATTTAAACTTGTGCTGGGAAGCTAATCGGAAGAAAGCTTGAGAATATTGCACATTGGACATTCCTTCAATAAATTAGACGACGTAAATGTATTAAGATTATTTAGTAATAAATTAGTTCTTTGAATGCAAACGTTAACATACAATAAAAAAATGACTCAATAAATACAAAAAATAAACAAAGTTGGAAGTTTCTGAAGTTGCAAGATTCTGTTTAATAAATATTTATCGCTTATTAGAAATCTAAACAGGTGAAAAACGTTGCAATTTTTTATTGGAATATTACCGATAGAAACTGTAGTTATTAATGACAAAATATGCTTTGTATATATGAATGTTGTTAGTTAAATTTTGCTTGGCATTTGTGTAGAAGTGTATACATAGGTAATGAACTTGTTTATTAAATGACCGTAGACGTAGAGGGCTGTTATTTTTAAACAAATAATAGCCACTCTAACCTGTTAACGTTATATATCTTCGTTCTGTTTTTGATGTATTTTTAATTTTAATCGCTTCTTTTTTTTTTTAGCTTTGATTGTATCTTCTAAATCTTATTTATTTTTCTGTAGTTAATTTTGTTGTTAAAGTTTCAAACTATATACATATCTCAACAGAATCGATATTGTTACATTTCTCTTATAGTCTACACTGGTACACTGACAGAGGATTTCTTAATTACTACAAATGAATTAGTATCCTCTGGTTGAGTTTTATGCATTTTTTTTTTTGGTTGGCTATTTTCTCTGCCACTTTTTGTATATTTGTGCTATCTCTATGAGAAATTTTTCTCATCGTAAAACAAATTCTGTTTTTTACTGAAGAACTTATTGAGATTGTCAAAAAAATTCTATAACTTATTAACATATTGCAAAGAACTGTATAGTAAATATATGAATATAATGGTTTACATGATTATAATTTTATTAATTTTAAATACTTTAGATGATAAAACTTAGTAGGCCGTAATGTACTTTATTTACATATAGAAAGAGAACAAGTTTCCTCCCCTAAAACCTCTCTTAATTGAATTTTTTCGGAAAAATATTTCCAAAAAAAGGTGTAGCACTTTATGTGTGTAGAAAATATTCTAAGTTTAAGAAAATCGCAAACAAAAAATGGAAAATTCATTCAGTAAAACGTTACTTCTAGTTGGCGGATTTTGATCTAAACTTATTTTCGGGTCCCACTGACCACACATACACAAAACAATTTCTAAAAACCACTTATTTGGTCTCAGGGCCCTCAGAACATGTGTATCCGGAACTCGATATCGAAAATTTGACACGATCGCAATACTTCCTTCTTACACACCAGTAAGAGAAAGTAAAAAAAAAATTTATTTATGTAAATATCGTTAATAGATTTAAGTTACATATTCAATGTAAATTTGTAGATGTATAAAATTATAATATCCTATTTTATGTAATAATTTACTAAAAATGTGTTTTATGCATGTTTTTTTATTGTAATTATTTTGTTAATTTTTATAGATATATTGCTTGGCAATTCGTATTTGTTATTTTATGTGTCCCTGATTAATATCACAATTCTAATATTTTAAGTGCAATTATAATTAATGATTGCATAATACACAGCATCTACAGCTCACTATTTGGTGACGGACAGTGTTGTCTGTAGCGAGAGAACACTGTCCGGAGGAGACTCCGGGCGCCAATGCCCCTAAATTATTTAAAAAAGAAAAACTAACAAAGTCAGCTCATGTGGGAAGTGAGGAGGTAGATAGGTTTGGAAATTGGGCGTCACTCTCCTTTCATCTCGAACCTGCTGTTGGTGTGTCTTTAATGTCCCCTGTGATCTTTAGACTCAAATGAATTGTCGGCAGCTAAGATGCTCATTGGAGGTCCTGACAGGGATATTGGTGAAATGTTGCTATGTGTTTCACGGTCCTCTCTCAGGTATCTGCTGGATCCCTTACTAGCCATTGTGGTTTAAGAGAAGACACATATACGAAATGGGGCTTATGCCACACTGCTTTTGTAGAGTTTGTGAGACAGAGGTGGAAACACCTATACATCTCACGACGCATGGTTTGGGTCGTGAAGCATTTATGTTCAGGACCTTTAATTTGAATAGGATGTCTGTGGAAGAGTTTAGGTGAAGCATTTATGTTCAGGACCTTTAATTTGAATAGGATGTCTGTGGAAGAGTTTAGGCTATTTCCCTTTAAGGTCATTTCCGATTTGTTCGGACTGCGGTGAATCTTAGATGGGCTAGACCCGGGTCTGAATGTTGTTCCAGGTCCGCTTTGTTGTTGTTCTTCTTGGGGTTGCTATATGAGCCCAGTGGGTCTTTGGATAGCGTCCCTCCCAAGAGCCAAATAAAAAAAATAAACACTGGAACTGTCGAAGTCATTGAGTTCCAGTTCGTCATGAACGAGGATAATCGAGGACGTATTGCTATGATAAGAGGTGAGAAGACTAGTAAAAAATCAAAACATATTGACATACTATATAATTTCATTAAGGATTTGTGTAATAAGAATATGAATAAGTTAAATTATTATGAAAACAATAGAATGTTAACATACTTTTTACTAAGCCGTTACCCAAGAAGAGATTTATTGAATTACGAAAAGACTTGGCTTTAGTGAAATATCGGTTGAGGTGGGGTATTAGTGATTAACCGCTTTGTTAATTGCGATGTGATTTTTATTTGCTATAAAGTGCATGTTCCTTTTCCTTTTATGTTTTTTGTACTAATATACTTTTGAATGTTTATTTAATAAAGAAGTCGTTTTGTTCCGTGAATGTTACTGTTCTATTTTTTAAGTAGTTATGGTGATGTTTTAAGATATAACTTTCGACAGGTAACTTTCGACTCCAGATGTACAATATAGCTGGATGTTTTCAGTTGCAATTAGAAAACTTATTCATAAGTAAACAGAAATAATTTCTACAGCTCTCTATGGCGTGTGCCTTCAATGTGTCTGAATCTCATTAGTAAATGCTTGCACGACTTATTGAGAAAAATTTTAAGCTTCGATTGTTAAGCAATGAGTTTATTGAGAATAATATTTCTCCTTAATGAAATTAAACATAATTTACATTTACTTAACTTTCCTAATAAATAGGCCGAACAAACTAAGTGCTGGCGTTAAATTTAGAGCCACATATTATGTCGATATATTTGTATATGATTTTCAATCGAATATCTCAAGGTAGATTTCCTAACCATATCTACTAACCTAAGTCAAAGGGAAACATATGTTAGTTATCAGTATAATTTAGACAGTGTTGTGCGTGTTTAAGAATAGTGATAACAGAAGGGGTGCCAAACGTTTAGGGTATTCATTTGAGGAGTATAAATCAGTTCTTTATTTATATTATAAATATATCAATAATATAATTAAGATATTTCAGTGATAGATAAGTAATTTAAGGTGTATAAAATAGTTTAGTTACCTTGGTGATTGGTATTTGGTAGTTTATTTTTAAGAAGAAATTCTGGTTTATACATGTTATCTCTATAGTTATCTATTTTTGAGGTGAAAGAAATAACAATGAATGCTATAGAAACTGTATTAGTTGAAGATAAGAGGTAAAAAGAAATCAAGTTTCCAGTAGTTTTAGAATAATCGAATTAGTTAAACATAAATTAAATTTTAATGAATACCAATTCTTACACTTATTGAGTGATTTCTGTATTATAAGGTATTAGTACTTTCTTAAAATCTATAAAATTATTATCCATTATCTAACTCAGGATCTATAATTCGATAAAAGTAAATGAATTCTTGATAAAATTGCGATGAGAAACTAAATTAAAGTATGAAAAGGATTGAAAATTGCAATGTTTTGTGCTTAATTACTTATATTAACATGTTAATATATGCTTCTGCACTAATTGGAATTGCATTGCGCATTTTCAAGCCCTAACTGTAGGACTAGAGAGCATTCTGTTTTTTCATTCAGATGTAGATATTATTCTTAGCTATTACGCCGTTGTACTAACAGGAACTCATTTCCAGGTGTAGAGTTGAACTTCCTCCTGCAGAAGTTCCGTACAGTGGTGAGTCCGGTAAGTGCCTTGGAATTTTTAATTTATCTCTAATAGAGAATAGTGTAGTTTTCTATGAAAAAAAAAATACTATTTTCACTAGGCAAATACTTGTATCAAATTGTCTTTTATTTAGAAATCAACAGAGTTGCATTTATAAAGTTGTAAGGCTTGGGGTTCGCTACTATATAGTATAAAGCCTCCTGATTTTAATAGAAAACTAAACATTAATGTTAATATGTATTTTCATTTTGCAGATTACGAGTGTGGTTCTGATACAGAATCTGAAATGTGTTCAGAAAGTATTGGTTTTGAATCTACATATATAAATGACCCGGTTCATGGTATGCTAGAAGTTCATCCACTTTGCAAAGCAGTCATTGATACTTCAGAATTCCAAAGATTGAGATCATTAAAACAGTGTGGTATTTCGCATTTTGTATATCCAGGCGCAGTTCATACACGCTTTGAACATAGCTTAGGGTCAGTTTTGTTTGCTTTATCAATATTTTTATTTTATTTAATTTTTCATAACTGACACAAAAGATTTGATTTAATATCTAGGGCCGGCAAAAGGCATACACGAGAGATGGAACCGTGTAGGGCTCCGCGCTGCTGCGAGTAATTAATAAGAAATATAGAAAAATTAGCTGCAAAAATTCATATTTATTTATTGGTAGTCTTTAATCGAACAAAACCAAAATCCAAGTTTAAAATATTTCACGGATTCTTTTTATGTTCCTGGGATTAGGGTGACTTCAATAATAGTTATGTTGATAAAAATATCAAATTATTAAGAAGATATTAATATAATTAATTTAAAAATAAATATTAAAAATGGCATATATATTAATTTTTAAAGAGGCTCCGCGCTTCCTAGAGCCGGCTCTTTAAAGTAAGTATAACTTGTAACAATTGAATTTTTTCCTTTTTTTCAGTGTTTCTCATTTGGCATTGCGTGTAGTTAGAAAATTGCAACAGATCACAAATTGCGAAATCTCCGATGTGGAATCACTTTGTGTACAGCTTGCTGGATTGTGTCATGACTTAGGACATGGACCATTCTCTCATTCATGGGAACTTTATGTCTACAATAAAACTGGGGAAAAGTTTGAAGTATAATTAAAAATAATAAGTATGAAGATAGTATATTTTGTGCTGAAATCTGTCAACATCCTTCTTTATATGTTATCAATTTGCTCCATCCTTTCATCTCTCCGCAACTCCTTCCCGCCATCCCTTCCTCATCGTCCTCATGAAACATTTTTCTCTAGGACCTCTGTATTTCTATCTTTCTACAGAAATATATTGGTTTAGCTTCTTAAACCATCTATTCTCGATATCCTTGTCACGTGTTCTTACAGCTATTATACCTCTTTTTCAACAATAGGAGAACAGTCTGCTCCAAACTAGGCCTGTCCTTATACAGTCCATCGGAATGCCTGAAAATTCTGCAGCATTGCCTCCCAATCTCACTAACGGTAGCAGCAACTCATTCGCATTACGGCTAGAGTTCAAAATAGACATTTACATTAATTCGTCTCGGAAGTTGAATTTTTGTCATACTGGGTCACTGTATACTATTTACTTAAAAAAAAAAAATCATAAATTTCAAGCAGTATAATTATAAATTTTAAAAATCTAAAAATGCACCAATAAGACTAGGTTTGAAAGTTAGTACAGCCTTCATATGATTTGTAGGGCCACATGAACTTAGAATGTCTCATTTTTTGTATTTTAAGAAATTAGGCGGAATGGGAAGTAATAAACGGTATGTGATTGCTTGCGAAAGAATATGTAGTTTATGTAGGGTGAAATATGGAGTTTGCCATCATGTAAATAATTTTTAAATTATACTTCCTACTTAGAAAAGGTGTAGAAAAAAATCGATTCTATAGGGAATTGTAGTCCGAGCGTTTGCGAGCAGCACTGTGGGGGGAGAGAGCCACCGAAATAGGTGAGGGTCGTAGGGGTGGCACAAGCAGTACGGGGTCATAGCCTCCGATTAATAAAGACTTAACAATCTGCTTCTTATTTCTCCATTTTTTTTAAACATATTTTTAAGTGATTGATACAGTTTACAAATAGAAAACTCTGTAGATTGGGCTAGTGAATTGGTGTCTATTTCCTGACTTTTACTTGCACTTCTTCTTTTATCCACTAATTTTAACCCCATAGTGATTGGTACTAATAGATATTAGAAAGGCATATTCCCTTCTTTATCCCTACGAGTAACTTTCGCTCCATATTTATAATCCTTCGGTGTATCATTTACTTTCTTTTCGATTAGCTTTTTTTCAGAATCCTTTCAGAGATTCCCAAAACTTGAACTCCGTCCTGGAGTCAAGAATCCAATTATCTAGTGACACGATTGCAAGCAATGTATCAATTTAATGACACAGTATAATTATCCAAAAGATTTCTCCAAAATTTTTTTCTTCTTGATCGAAAGCAATGAGAAGCATGCTCCTACATCTCATGATTGGCGTTCAGATCATTGAGTTAACATAAACATAACCAAATAAATGGAGCTCCGATAAACCTCCAATTAAATGCTTGTCCCTCTTGTAGAGGATCTCACATTGTAGTAATACTAGTAATTCATTTAGTTGCCAAATTCCAGTGTATTCAATTTAAGAATTATAAAATTTAGTCAATTCTGATATATTTTTTTTATCCTTAATGTTTCAGCATGAACATATGTCAATACAAATATTCGATTATCTTATTAAAGAAAATCAATTGAAAGATTCTTTCCAAATATTTGGTATCGATGAGGAGCACCAACAGTTTATAAAAGATCTTATATTGGGCAAACCAACTGAATATAAAAATATCAAACCAAAACCGTACCTTTTTGAGGTAATTTATTTTTACACATTTTGTCTTGTTTTTATTTGTGTTAGTTAATTTAGTGGGAAACATTTTCATAATAAACAGTCTGTAAAATCAATATCATTCATAAATTTTACATTGATATTTAAACATGAAATTCAAATTTGATATTTCACGTTAAAAATTTATGTCCATTTCGTATGAGAACTGAAATATGATAAAATTGTAGATCGTGGCCAATAAGCAGAATGGACTGGACATTGATAAATATGAATACCTGATGAGAGATTCTTATTTCTTTGGCATCAAAATAGATCCTGATTTCGAGAGGTATGCTACCAATATCCTATACGACATGAAACAAAGCTTCCTCATAGGGGAAAAGTGGATTAACCATTCTTCAAAGACAATGGCGCTCCTGCAAGATACCCCTTACAACAAGAACAATACGTTATTGACATCCCAACACTCTACAAATTCATGTACATGTAGTAATTAAATAAGTAAATTGTAAAAATAATAGTTTATATGGTCCAGCCTTATTAGCCAGATATCAAGTAAAATATTAATTTTATAAAGTCAATCTTTGAGATTCCGGGTAAATATCATTAGGAGAGTACAAGAAGATTTCGATCCTATGCCACTTTATTGAAGGATTTTTTTGCAAGTTTTTTTTTTTTTGCAATTTCTCGACCACGGCTCGACCATTTTTCTTTAAACTTGGGAATATTTTCCCAATTGATATCTGTTTTTTATTTGAGACAAAATCATTTTTCAGGTAGATATTTATCTTAATTTTTCTAGAATTTTGACAAGTGAATATTTTACAAAAATTCCGAGTTTGTAGAAAATTGAATTAGTTAAAAATTGAAAACACAACGTAATGCTTATAGTGATGTTGCATCTAGGACTTCCAAAAGTGTAAATGCGGCCTGGTATCCACTATGTGCTTTTTTCATAAGTAAACATTACATTATATATGAGTCAAGAAAAATTTTTCGATTGAATCAATAATTCTTAAAAAAACAAAAATATTTTGTTAAGAATCTGAATAATGTTAAAACGTAATATGTTTGTTCAGATAATTTATAATTATTTATTATTTTATACAATGAAATATTTGAATTTAAATGTTTTTGTAGATATCTAACTGGAATCAGGATAGTTGAAGATAAAGATAAAAATGAACATATTGGATATCGCGATAAACTGGAATCACATATAATTTCTATTTTTAAAGAGCGTGCTGAAATGCATGACAGAGCGTATAAGCATAGAGTTTGCCTTAGAATTGAAACTATGTAAGTATACATATATATATTATTGGTTTTATCACTTTGATCAAAATTGGTTTTCTCAGTTTTCATCGAATTTCATTATTAGCCAATGTGGACAGGATTAAGTCCAGAAAGATGAAGCAGGTTATCAAGAGTCTCCCGTACTGCAGACTCTAACGTCCAAATATCGAACTACAATTTTAATAAGTACTTGAATTTAATACGTGCATCCATATAAATTCAATGAGGTTTTGATTTAAACTGAAATTTTGGCTCCAACGCAAGAAGAATCGTAAATGAACTGTACGATGGTGATCATTAATGTGCGGGGCTGTTTCCATTGGCCTAAACTCAGGACCCAGTACAAACTGCAGTCAGATCCCCATGTAATTCAGAATGCTGATTGGGAACCCTCACGGTTTCGAAGGTTGCTAACTGGGAATTGAGGTTATCTTTGGAAAATTGTAATATATGTATTTTTAAAACCAAATTAACATTCCTTGCTCTTATTTTTTATTATTACTTTTGTGTAATTAAACGTACAATTTACAGGTTACTAGATGCATTGAGCCTGGTCGAAGATGATTATAAAGTTACCATAGAGCAAAATTCAGAAATGAAAAAGTAATTCCATCTATTTCTACTTTAATTGCTTTAAGAAAACATTTCATGTATTCGTTCATCTTGTAAAAATAGAATTTCATTGGAATTCTATGTTTTGATATCCTTGAGCTTCAAAATGTAGTTTCAGAAGTAAAAGGTGGGCAAACTCAAGTGTTAATTTATTGAAAACAGCAAACATTTCCGTACATCAGTTTCAATCAAGCTAATGCATGATATATTGACCAGTTTCATCAAAAAAGGTTCCAATGATTATGTTTGGAATTTGGTTTGCTTATTATACAACTGTCCATCACTTATACGAGAAAAATCATTATATTATGATCTGTGGCATCTGAGACATTAGGATTTTCCTTTAAAATTGCGTTACAGTATTTTTACGGTTTTTCTATCTATATTATTTTAACGAGAAATAAATGGTAATTAACGCAGAAATCCTTATTTAAAAAAGTCGTAACCAGTTTTGCTAGGGAAAAACTCCGCTATTTTTTCGAAAACGGCTCCGATTAGTTATTTTTTTAACTTACTGTTAATTTAAGTTTCTTTTTAATGAATTGTTGTGTCGAAAAAAAAGGTTTTTAAAAAAGTCTGGAAGAACTTGGACGACACGCTTTACAAGAAACATTTCCATGGTATGATTGCTGATAGGAATAAAAATGAATAATTATTCAAGTTAAAGAATTTGGAGTATATATTTAATTTGTTATTCAGTGAACAAATACTAAATATTGAGTATATTTTGAAGTGCTTAATTTTAGAAAGTATCCACTCAAACTTCATAGGACGGCAGTGCACGGCTCAAAAACTAGACGGCAGTGCACTGAAGAAGCTCCCATAGATGACACACCTTAAATTAAATGACAAAAAAAAGTAACTTAATGACAAAACTGTTACGGGAACGTACAAAACCTTGATTTCCGTAGTAGATCTTGTAGGTCGTAGTGGGTTTGACTTTGTAACCATTCCTAATTCACATGAATATTTAGCTCAAGTTATAAATAACTACTAAGTTCATGGAAATTAATAATTTTGGTAAATAAAATTTCTAGCTATTGTCTGTGGGAATGTCACAAAAATGTGAAAGCTTTTCTCCAATTAACTGATCATATATTTGAGACTATATTGTATTCAAATGATAACTCATTATCAAAATCCAAGGAAATAATTCTTAGGATATTGAATCGAAAACATTATTCGCAAGTATATGAAGAGACTCTAGTAAGTAGACGAAAAATATTCTTTCACTTGAGGTTTGCAATGATAAATCAAATAAATATTTAATTGGATTTATTTTAACTATTATTTCTATTTTAGGATAGTTCAATAGCCGGCAGTAAAATATTATACAGATTCTTGGAAGAAATAGAGGAATTGTTGTTCAGAGAGTTTTCTGTAAAATTCCGCTGCCGATTAAAGAAGTTAGAATTTGGACAATCTGGCAGTGAAGATACTAGTGATCCATTAAAAAATGTATGGTTTATCAATAAAAGAATGGAAGTTTATACGAGAGATCGACAGAAACTAGATCCAGCTTTATGGTTACCAGAGTAAGTTATCTTCTTTGTTTTGTATTTTATATTATTAAGAAATGCCATTCCATCTTGTTTTTTGCTATTTTTCATGCCTAATTTTTAAAATTGAATTTTCACTGGAAATATAATCCTAAGATAAATGTAGTAGTAGTGGAGGTTCATATTAGACTGGGCACATTGTTTGATTACTTTTAGTCCAGAAAATCAACGCCTCCATCAAACAAAAAAAATTGAAAATCTTACAACAAAATTTCTCCAGAACTTCCTAAGAATAATGTTGTGTAGACATATGTTTGAAATAAAAGTGAGATTTTTATATTACATGTAAATTTAAAACAACCAAGTTTAAAACAACATGAGGGAGAGAAAGTTATATGATAAAACTATAAAACAAAGTATTCTTTAAAAATGCAGATTCGGTTAAATAGATTTATCTTCAAATTTGGAATCTAGTAATATTTTGAGTGATACAA
Organism: Triatoma infestans; assembly: GCA_011037195.1. NCBI lineage: Eukaryota > Metazoa > Arthropoda > Insecta > Hemiptera > Reduviidae > Triatoma > Triatoma infestans. The sequence continues at coordinate 21,447 of JAAEAF010004318.1, forward strand.
CAATATGGTATAGTGTCGAACCGTATATGGTTATGAAAGCTTAATGTTGAGACTTTCCTCGGTAAATGAATTTTGCCCTGAAAAAATGTTTGAAATTAAATGTGTTAAAGCTTAAGTTCGAAGAAAAATGTTGAAGTCGTTTTTGAGGAAAAACAAAGTAAAATCGTCCCTCCGGTTGTTGGATTTTGATCGAATTTTCGTATCAGAACGATTAGCTGGTTTGAGCTTGCTGCGATTTTTCGTTTCTGAGAAATTTATTCCCTTTCTCTCTCATACACACAAACAGTAAACTAATATTTTTTTGCAAAATAAAACTTAAATTTCCACTGAAAACTCAATTTCGCAAAAAATTTGACCCTATCGCCATACTGCTTCTTATAAAAGGAAGAGAATGTAACCGTGTTTTTAGCGATTGCCCTGTATGTATGCTTGTATATTGATCGCAAAAACGAAAAAACCGCAGCTCAATTTAATGGTTTGTTTAGGTATCACAATATGAAGGTGACAATCAAAATGTAGGAAATATGGCTTTCTTGCATGTTTTTTTTTTCAACTTTTCCTGATTTATTCTGGGCACACGAATTTCTTTAAACATTGCCTGCCAAGCGCAATAATAATCACCATAATACCATCACTTTTACTGGAATCTTTTTTCCAGATATTTTATTTTGGATTTTGAGTGAGTGTTGGGGTAACATAAATCTTTCTCTAATGTGCACTTACTTCACTGAACGATTCCACCACCTATACATTTTAAATATTGGTAATGTTAGTGCCAAGCTGTGGTTTGTAGTAAATTTTGACGATTTTTAGACGGAGTGGCCAAAAAAGCAAAAGCCTGGAAGAACTCTTGTATATGTGTTCGTGTTGTCGCAGGGACGCCAAGATCCCTGAAGAAGTGGCTAGTCCATTTCCCACTTCTGGAAAAACTATGTAACTACAGGTGTTTCTGTAATTTTTACTCTGAAATCTTCGAACATAAAAAAGACATTTTAAGTAAAAATTCCAAGTTTATAGAAAAATCAATTAGAACAGTGTGAGGATTGTATTTAGAAGAAAGTCGTGTTTGGTTCGGACAACATTTTTTCCTTTATGTAGCGAAACATCTGGTGAACTTTTCATTTTTTGAACGCCCATGTTATTAAATGAATGAATAGGCTTATTTGTGACGAAAAGTTGTATTGCATTTTTAAGCCTTCTATATTTGTAATATTTACGTTTTTTTTTTTTGCAGACAAACCAGATGTACTAAGATGTATGTATTTTGTTCGGAAAATTTAAAAGATGATGAACGTTCTAGGGCTGTTGCAATGATCAACCTGAAAGTTAAGTTATTAATTTAGTTTTGATATCAGAAGTGATTCTATTTGGTTCTTAAATGTGTTTTATTTTATAAATATTGGCTGTTATAGGGCCAATTTAAAAAAAAATGCCAAGCATGTAAAATGTAAAATACTAATGGCGGCAAAAGAAAAAAAAATTAAATTTGAAAGATTACATTTTCATACTTTGAAAAACTTATATTTTTTAAAAGCAGGGAACATGGCAGTAACTCCTCTACATTGCAATCAGAACATTTCTCCAATAGAATGTTCTTTAATGAATAAAGCCATAACAAACTAGTTACCAAATAATGTATTAAAAACCTAACAAAATGATATTTATCTATCAGAGAATCTCAACGACTAAAATAAGAGAAAAAAAGGCAAACTATATTTTTTTTATAATTTAAAAAACATTCTTTGTCTCGAATGACTTTCCCAAAATTTGCTGTAAGTTACTGAGTACTATAATTAATTCAGTTCAGCTCTTTGATCCAAAAATAATGAAGTATATTGTAACTTCCTTATCTTATTTAGGTAATTTTTTTTTATCGTTCATGATTATATTTGTTTCTAATTATATTCCGCGACAAAGAATTGCTCCTGTAGACGAGTTGTGGTTGGTATTGAAATGATTGGAGTTATACTCAGTAATTTTTTTAAAAAAAAAGTAATTTAAGTTACCTATGTAAGCATATTATTTCCAAGATGCTGCTGATAGAACTTCTTGGTCTTAAACTAATATTATTCTACAATTGAAATAAGTATTTATTTGTATTGAATTTGGCTAAAAAAAAAATTGACAGATGTCTCTTCATTTAAAGACCTGCAGTGTATCCCAATATACTGTCTAAAACATAATAAGTATGTACTTCCTAATTTTGTCCAGGCATTTTGCCATAGTGCACCTTTTCCGTGGTGGCTCGGCACCTAGCCACTATAGTGCTTCCTTACTTATACTTAGCTGGTCGTCAGCCAAAAATATGTGTCCTTGTTCTTCATGGAATCGGATTATTTCGTAATTTATTCTCACAATCTAAAATTTTTTTGTAATAATAAAAAATTAATGCAGTTTTTCCGCTCAAAGTATGAACAGCATTGTCTAATCAGCAGAGATGAACCTACTCGTTGTTAATAATGCACCTAACGTATTTATGTATTATATTTATATAATATAAATGCAAGTATTAATTTACATGTTGTATTGAATGAAATCTAGCGACGATAAGCTATTGATAGCAGTAGAGATGCCCTAATGAAGGGGCAACAGTATATTTTTCTTAAATTTTTGTGTAAATATAAATTTCTAAATTAAGTAAGTATGGTTTAATTATAATAAGGGAAGTTCTTGTAAAAGCAAACCGATTTTTTTCGGATTATTGTGTTATTTTAGCTATGTTCAAAATTTGGTTTTGTTTTTTTGCAACAGCCTATCTAACATTCAATATAACCTTTCTGTAGGTAGCTTTCCCTTTTTCAATTGGAAACATTTTCTAAGTTTAATCCTCGTAAAAAGTTTAATAAATAATTTTTTTTTAAATAGTTTTAATTGTTGCAGAAAAAAAATTATTATGCTTAACGCGAAGATAGTTTTTTTCCACGCTCGTTCATTAATTTTGATCAATTGTACTTTTCTCATCACTTTTGGAAGTTTCAATATCGCCTGTATACAGTTCTGGTAAATGTGTGATTGTACAATTTTATATTTTGTTTAAGTGAATTTGTATAAGTTGAAAAAAATCTATATTTTTATAAATGATTTATATTTTTGTATTATTAATAAAACAGAGGAAATTATTAGTTTAATATTGTAATTGATATTTTAATTTTTTGAGATAAATCTATCGCTATTAGTTAAATTTGGAGAGTATCCATACTTATATTAAACACCATTTTGTCTTTCTTTTATTTAAACTAGTCAGGCACAAAGAGTTTATTTTTACAGTGCAAAATATTAATCACAAAAAAATATATTTTTATATTATGATGTTTTATTTTTTTAAATTGTCAATGTGTTTTTAAAATAAAAGTCATGTTAAACAAAAAAAAAAAAAGTCTTATTATCCCGTTTACTAATTTGAATATTTTTAATTGCAATCCTTTCAAATTTTCTAAATTGAATATTCACCGAAAATATACGTTTTGAGGTGTATTTGTTTGTTGGTGAGTAAGTTTGTGCGTTAACAAAATATCTCAAAAGCGAAAAAAATCATAAGAAGCTCAACTTTCAGATATTCTATACACTAGACCATCAGAACTGCTTATTTTGCACTTATAAATAAAAAAATTATGAATGTTTCCGCTGTGAAGGGCGAAGGCTAACAGTTCAGTACTATAGAAATTGCCGCAACCAAAACATGATATTGCATATTTAAGTATCATTAGACCTTGGATTCCACTGTATGATCTCGACCTTAGAAAAACAGTGCTGCAATAGATAGTGTCAGACATATGTCAAAGTTCTGTATCAATGCAGACCAAAGCAATCTATGATCGACGCCATTTCGGCTCACTGTAATCAGCTGACATTTTCTTTTTAACTTTTCCCTTAACCATGGGCCCTGGGCATTTTGGGACTCCCTTAAATAAAATAGTAAATATCAGTATAAACAATAGTTACTTCTAGCCGTAGTTAATAAAACCAAACAAAATGTTGGTTGGCTGGGGCCAAAGAAAAAACTTTTTGACAAAAGTTGTTTATCGTCGTTTTGAAAACCTTTGATGTGTAACCTCTGTTGTGTCTAACTATATTACTTTTGTAATTTTTCTGTTTCTTTTCTTTGTTTTTTTTTCCACAGAGGTCCTGAGGAAGGACAGCTTTAGGTGTCCAAAATGTTGATAAATGAACTTTTAAAGTTTAAAGGTTTTTTCTTTGGCCCCAGTCAACCAACATTTTGTTTGTTTTAAAATAGGAAATGATCAGAAGTATCTGTTGGTTGGCTGATCGGCCAGAGGGTATCATAAGAAAACACCAAAAAATGTTTTAAGTGTTTTTTTATTAGTAACCCGATCGACAAACATTGTTTGTCTTCTTCAGGGGCTACTGTATTCAGTAATAATTGAACATGTAGTGATAGGGCATATAAATTTTCCATTCTAAGATAGCCCCTGAAGAAGACAAACAATGTTTGTCGAAACGTCAGGTTACTAATAAAAAAAAAACACTAACAAATTTTTTTGGTGTTTTCTTATGATACCCTCTGGCCGATCAGCCAACCAACAGATACTTCTGATCATTTCTAACGGCCAACAATTGCTACAATTTGACAAAACAGGAAATATTTAATTAGGAGATTATTTTGGTTGAAGTTTCTCGATTGCGGCTCTCCTACACAGAAATTAAGACTCAGTTACTGATTATGGTGGGCTGTAATCAGCTGGTTTTACCCATATGAAGGGTTTGAAAAAAATACAGGACAAATATGTTTTAATTTTAATCGTGATTATTTTTCACAATTTGTACATCAATAAATAAATAATAGATAATATGAAAACATGTATTGAACAATAGTTAAATATATAACTCTCAGATGTTAAAAATGATTTCATTATAAATTCCTCAAATAAAGTAATAGTCTTCTTTTTTAATAAAATTTCTATTCATCGTGCTATATAAACTTTATTCCTGGAATGACTACCGCTTTGAGATTTTGCATTATGTTTATTTATTTAATAAATTAATATACAGTCTTTCGTTAAAATTAAAAATACTTCTTTGTTTTTCTGTTTCGCTGAACATATTACTTACAAAGTACAGTATAAATAGTGTACTAACCATAGATCCATTTTTGCACATAACATTTTTTAAATAAAATATTATATAATTAGAGAACTTAATATAGGGCAGTTATTTATATTTTGTCAAAATATATTTATCAAAAAATCAATTCTAATTCAGGTGTTTTTTCTTCAATTTTAACGAGGTGTAAAAACCTATAATAAAACGAAATAAAATCTATAATCGCCGCTTTATTTTATTTCAATATTCTTGCGATGATATTTGTATTCTCTCTTTCTATACTTTAATAATAAGAAATTCTCAATCTGAACCTTCATTATAAGTTGCCTACATAATTAGAAACAAAACTGTTACTTTCGATATACATAATAATTTTACGACATTATCTAGTATAAGACCGAAGAAATCAATCTGATTTAGTGATCGAGATATTTTTCCGCGATATTTCATAGGTGTATTTCAAAAAGGTTTAGGAACCTTCGCCTATTATTAGTATATTAAAGAAAACAGCGCAATAATTCGACTAGCAAGTACAATCAGTATACCGCAAAGGATGGATGGGAGATATTTTCCCAAGATAGCCTATTTCATTTTGTGGTCATATCGACCAGTTTCAAGTATTCGTTCTTCAATAATATGAACACAAACAAAATTATGCAATCTAAGTAGAAAAAAAATCTCTGATATTTCACCGCAGTGCGTAATTTAACCAACCTGCTTACAATACTGTAAGGAAGGTGGTTTGGAAAATTTCACTACGAAAATACTGTAAAAGAAAGTTCTAGGGCGGGTCATCATTAGTAAACTCAGAATTACAAGAAGCTGAGGGATTCGGGTCAAAGTATTCATCTGTTAGTTTAACGGTTCCTAGCAGAATAGATGACCTATATAAACAATCTATAAGAGGGGTCAAAAGATAACAAATATCCGGAAAAGTTATTTTTCCTACGCCTAGTCTTTTAAGGCAAAGCTATATATCTTTGACAACTTCGTCCAAAGAGGAAAAGTGGACTAGCCACTTCTTCAGGGATCTTGGCGTCTCTGCGGGTATTACCCCCAGCCAAAAAACACGAACCCTTATAGTGACACCTCCCCAACATTCACACAATACATATACGATCTACAGGAGTAGCTGATCTTTGAACTACTTGGGTTTAGCATACCCTTAGGCAAACTCTAATTTACCAGCACAAAACACATTCTCAGATACACTTTACAAACGAATACTGGTATTTACAAACACTGACCCTAACAGGGCAACAGTGAAACTCTCAACTTGCAGTGGCTTTGACTTTGTAAGTACTCTCTAATAATACATGCCCTAAAATGTCACAAACCTTGAAATTAGCACTTTCCCCCATTTATTAAAAACAACAACTTTTTCTAAAAATACATTGGACTAAACATTATAATGAATAAATTATCCAATCTATAATCCAAGGCCACCAAAACATAATTGGTTATCTTCAGTGATTTATATGATAAACGACTTTAAGTTAATTGGGAAATGCAAATGTAGAACGCCTGAGAACATTTTCTACTAATATTTAATATGAAATAATAACTAATTACATTACATTGAAAATTTTTGAACACCCTGCTATATTTCGGACTTGGATATATGCGACTGGGTTAGAAATCCCCAAAAAATTGTTAGGTGAAAAATTGCTTTCAGAAATATTTTATGCGTTAACTGCTTTCGAGTTAATACTTGCGAAATTCTTCCAGAAAATCTTACTGGTACAAGCGCCCGTTTACAGGACCGCTACTAGGTCCAAATTGGAATGGCTGCCAATTATTGGATTATGGTCAGTTGGGCTTAGAATATGGAAACTTGAATTACCGACTCTTAGGCCTGAAGTCGGCACCCATGTTGTTTCGACTCTGATATAGTGAAGCATAATCTTCTTGGTTTTACACTTGGAGTGTGCAGCTACTAATCGGAGTTCCCTGACCCCTCGTGTTAAAAAATAGTAAGCTCTTACAGTGGCTATCCAAGATAGCCTGCTGGGTTCAACAACGCTAGATACGATATTAGTTCCAGATAGATTCTTATCAAATCTTATCTAGTACATAAAAAAAAAATATAGCGAATACTTTGACAGATTTACCACACAATATTGGTCACTCCACATCTTACACATAAAATACCACAATTTCAAGAACAATGCTATGTCAGATCATCACTTATTTTCACTATACCATGCTTTTACCATAATGGAAAAGAAATTCCACAATTTTGTAGTGGTCCTTCACCCAGCCCGGAGAACAAGAATAACCCTAAACCTATAGCCCTTTTCAAATAACCTAAACTTGGTTATCACAGTGAGATCCAAAACTTGATTCCATTCAAGACAATAGCACTTTATTGCAAGTTAATAGTATTTATTTAAAGCTGTACTCTCATAAAGGGTTATTTTTTCAGCTCATTACATCAGTTTGCAAAATTTTTGGAACATATAGAAAACAAATGTTAGTCCCGCCAGAAACTGGGACTATATACAAACACTTTTCAAAATGTTTCTTCAACCATGAATTGAATTATACCAAAAACAATTAAAAAAAAAACCTTTTTAATAACCTGATATTCACGGTTGCATATTAAATGAAATAAATAGACATTATAATAACTAATGCTATTTTTAAGACTTTGTCCGTTTATTTTTATTATTTGGTAAGAAAATGGAGATTATCTCTATTAACTGAAAAAACACTTTGTCTATTTTCTTTTACGAATATATATTCGTTAAATGTACATACTCTGTTGTAATTTACCTCAAAATGCAGTATTTTTTTTTGCCAACGATACACATTATTTGCAATGTTGGAGCCACTTCTACACGAATGCGACTACTCTGGTGAGAATGCACTATTCGTAAGAACAAATTTCAAAACATATGAATTCTGATGGAATGCAATTTCTTTTTATATATATAAAATTTGGTTATTATTTCAGTGCACAGTCGCCGCTTAGAAATGATGGGATAAGACTTTTTCCAAAGATTATTAACAAAAAATAATTAAATAAAAAAAAAATAATAAGGTTAATTCTATGAATAGGCATTTCTTCTTCTTTTTTTTTGTAAACATGTATAATAATATAAATATAGCCACCATCCAACCAATTGAAGTGGCTAGTTGGTCAAGTTGAAGACATTGTTAATGAAGGTGGTAATACGATAACGAGCCTTGGTTCATGCTTCAGATTCACCAGTACCACCGGTCTGTCCACTTTCTGCAGTATTACTGCCGCCTACTTCAACTATTGGTACAATCAGATTATCTTTGGACATTAAATTGTATTTAGTGATAAAATGTGTAAAACGACGGCACAAGTATGTTTCATTCTGTGAACAACAAGAAGAAAACAAAGAAATATAATTAAAAATATTATTTCTTCTAAAAAAAGATAAAACAAAATCACGAATAATATGCATGGCGCAATAATGCAGAAGGCAAGTACATATTTTTCAAACAACTATTTCCAAAGTATAGAACTCAGTGGAATCATATCCTGAATGGTTTGTACCCACAGCTAGCAAAAATACGTTTTTCTTTTTCCAGAAAAATGGCCATCAAAGAAGGCAACATGGAGTTGTTTTCTTTATGTTAGGGCGTTCTAATAAGCTGTGTACTCTTACACAGTGGGAAATGGATAGCCACTTCTGCAGGAATCCTGGCGTTCCTATGGATAACTTAGCCTAACACACTTATACTAACAATTTCATTTGTCATCGATTGGGTAGCAGCTCAAGTGGCTAGATGGTTTTAAAAAAGTTTAAGAAAAAAAAAATCGAAATCAAAAAGAAATCAGAAAAATCAAAAAACTAGATTGTAAGCCTTGGTCCCCGCCTCATTTAGTTTCCAATTTTACTTCTGATACTAGACTGAACCTTTTAACGGAATCGAATTCTAGTCTCTCGTAACAAAGCGAATGTTGTCCAATGATATCCGTCAGACTACTACATTTTGTAGATTTTTAACTATTAAATCTTGCTTTTCATCCCCTCAACAGTATTTTTTATAAAATAGGTTATATTAGTTAGGATCTATAAATCTAAAAGTATAAAACTATCGTGTTGTAAGGACAACAAAAGTTAACTTACCTCAAAATCGTCGAAAATGCTTCTATGATGGAAATATGCATGCGAAAATATTCTATAGACACGTCTACAAACAGATCCCAGTTTTGTAACGGACGAATCTTTTATACTAACCCTATGAGAACAATTCATTTTATTTTCTATTCAAATGATATTTACGTACATTATAAAAATTATATTAGGCAAAATATATTTATATTCAAACCTGCTTGGAAAGTATTTGTTACTATTTAATAGACAGGCCGCACCGTCTAATGTATGCCTTGTATAATCTATAGCCGGACATTCTTTTGGCGTCTTATGTGCAGCACATAGGAATATCCATTGTTCTGTGGCTGTCATCTGAGTGCAAGTGTCTGGCTGACATTCCCCTTGTAATCTAACTGCTAGTCCATTAAGTTCCATACAGAATTGCCTTGAAATATAATCGCAATACACATAAAATTATAGGTATGGATAAAAAAAGGTAAATTTTACAATTTATAACCTCTTTAATTCACACAAATGAAATGTCCAAGAAGAGAAGCGGACTGGGTACTTCTTTAGGGATCTTGGCGTCTCGGTGGATATCACAACCTAAGCAAACTTATACAGACACTTCGAGTACCGGCGAGGGAATTGATGTGGTTCAACTTCTAGAGTTAAACGAATTTAAGACACATTAGCTCACCACCACACCTTTTATTATTCGATTGAGGGGAGGAACCAAACCCTACGCTATCCAAAGCCCCACTGGGCCCATATACCTATCCCCCTCCCTAAAAACAAACCGGGTCTAGAACAAAAATCCAGACCCGTATGTAACCCATCTGATATTCGCCGCAGTGCCAACAAATCGGACTATAACCTTAAAGGGAAATAGGCTAAGCACTTCCATAGTCATCCCGTTCCGACCAAGGTCTTGAAGCTTAATTTCCTCACAGACTATAAAAGGAGGTTGTATTTTTTTTTGTAAGGCACACTGGGTGGGCGCTCCCTGGGCTCTCACGCATACCCGCCCGTATAGAAGCCCCTAACCTAAATGATGCCCCTAACGCAGAGCGTGACGCACTGAAACAATGGAAATGAACTAATCCTACCCAAGCTAATCCTAACCTACAGGTCCTCCCCAGTACTCGATATTCCTGGGGGGACAAAGAACCTAACCTAACCCTATCCATCCTATCTTTCACTCATCCAATACAGTTAAAATGTATTTACAACTTTCCACTCTAAGCTCGTCCATTCAACCATTCACACTCTTAGCCCCTCAGTACTCAATATTACTGGAGGGTATGAGAAACTCTACATCTAATCTTACAATCTAGCCTAAAACTAAGGGTCATAAATACACCGCTAGCCTAAAACCCGCATTCATGCAACATTCACGCAATAAATTACTTCCACTCCAACTTATAAACTACCTACCCAATCCGCCCCTATTGACCCATTCCATTCTCCTTTTAAATGCTTATTCCGCAAAACGCCAAAAATCTCTGCACGCGACACTGTTTTCGAGCAGCAGGGGCAGACTATTATTCTCCAAGGCAACGTGGAACCCAACCTCCTTCTGCAAGCGCTGACGCAAATCAGAATACAGTGGGCAATCCAACAACACATGCTCACTTAGCTCCTCCTGTCCACACCTACAGCTCCCATCCCCCACCAGATCCATCCTTGCCCATTTACCATTCAACTGTCCATGCCCCGTGACCAACCGGAAACCGCATATGACAGTTCGTCGGAAACAATGCTACACCCCCACTTCACCTCCTGCAAAAACGAGAACGTTGTCCTCCCCTTGGTAGAATTCCTCCACCTTTCATTCCACTCCCGCAATAATAAGATATCCAAATCTCGAAAGGCTACGTCCCTGGCCCAGACCGCTATGTCTTCCTCGGGTGGGGCGATATCCAAACTAATATTACCCAAGTTTACCGCCCGACCCCGCTTTAGAAAATATCTACCCGCAGACCTAACCACTTCTAGATCCAAGAGGAGGCAACCCGTCAGCACCTGCAAGGTCTCAGTCGACACAGTGCGGTTAAACCTTCCCATTGGGAGCAGCAACGAGCGCTGCGTTGCCGACAACTGCTGTAATATCTGGTGCACCTTATGCGCTCAGACTGAGGCGCAATAAACCACCTGGGATACCAGGACCGCCCGGTATAAAGCCCTCGCAGCCCTTCGCTTAACTCTCCACTCCTCTCTCGAGATTCGCCTAAGCCGATACCCAATGTGCCTTGATCTTTCCCGAAGGGACCTTACTGACCTATTTAAAACAAAGATATGATTTGTAATGAAATATTATGAAGGAGTCTGTATGTGCCCCATTACGTAGAGGTGCCTCCTTAAACCATAATATCTAGTAAGGGATCCAACCTCATGCCTGATAGAGGTCCAAGACAGAGCAACATCTCACTAAGAGCCCTATCCCCCCCCCCCATGAGCATCTTACACCCGACAACCAACTGTCTTCCACAGGGATGAATGCTGTGAAACTATCCATGGATAGAAACTTGACAGATATGTGCCTAAAGTCCACCATCTGCAGACTCAGAATCAATGAAAGGGAGAGAGTCGCTTAATTTGGCAAACCTATCCATCTCCTCATTCCCAAAAATTCCCATATGAACTGGTACCCAGACTAGCAGTACATCTTTCAAAGAAGAAACCGCATCCAGTCTTTCAGAACGTTCTAGTACCATTCTGGATGTGAAATCACATGAACTCAGGGCCTTCAACGCATCTTGACTGTCCGAGCAAATACAAACACCTTTTAAGGTGTTTACATACGATCTCATCCAAAATACAACAAGGAATAGCATAAACCTCAACCTGGAAAACAGTGGTCCATTCACCAAGAGAAACCGCCAAGTGATCGCCTGTCTCTCACCACCACACATATCAGTTTCCAACATACTTTACAGACGATTGCTCACAATACAAAAATAGATACTCAAGGGAATAGAATAGATTTTTAGATCGCAGAGTTACTGGATTTATAGCTATTTTCTTCACACATCTGAACATATATATGTTCACATAATGAAAATGGACTTTAAAACAAAACTTACTGAAAAAACCATGAATTCGACATAATATATAGGACGCAATACAAAACAAAACAACAAAAATGTGCGAAAAACATACAAATTGACTATTTTCTTAGAAATTGGAACTAAAAATGTATTACTCTCTCTCTAAAGTTACTAATATGGTAATTGGTATAAATATCAATTGATTGAAGCCGATTTCGATGAAAGGTAAGTGTATTTCCGATGAACTGAATTTGACGGGAACTTTCATAACTGATCTTCTAGCTGCACTAAAACAGAATATCAAGTTTGAGTTTTTTGGATTTTTAAGATCTGCTAAACATACACCACAACCTCTAAACATATATGTATTATTCTTACTCAGGAACCACACATGTTTGTCCAATGAACTCTCAATTTAGTTGAAAAATCCGATGTAAAAATGTGAATCTGAATCTAATGTTTGTATTTTATCTCAAGAGCAGAGAGTAAAAAGTAAATCGGGTTTTCAGAAAATTACTTTCAGTTTTAGGAGAGCGTCGATCTACTGATAATTTTATAAGGAAACCAACCTGGCATGTTTTTAACACATAATAAAAAAACTGAGTAGAGCGATCCCATCATTAAGGCGAGTGATGCGAAATGATCTGTTTGTTTCCATTAATCTCATCCAAAAATAAATTAATAAACGGAAATTGCATTTTACTCAAAGATACTAGTTTATAATGAGGTCTTTGAAAAGCAATTTCTTTTTCACAGCACTAACAGATTAGAGTTCATTCAAATCGCCGTTTGAATATTTAGATGGATCCACAAACCTCTGTTTGTTCACCTTTTAGAGCTAGCACAAAAGCAAAATGTTTCGTTGCAAGTACAATTTTTTTCGAACTTGCAGTAAAGAGAAAAAAGATAAAATAGGATATGCAGTGATTTTTTTTTTCTAAAAAAAAAGTGAAACTTTTCTTAAACTTTAACTTACCTAAGATGCTCATATTTCCATACTCCCTCATCTTGTCCTTCTGGAGGTGTCAAAATGACTTCAATATTTGATGGTTCTTTACGAATTTGTTGTTGTATGTATTGTTGTACAGCTAATGTACTATCCATTTCTTCAAATGGTTCATCCGGCCAGCCATTAAATAACTAAAATTTCGAAATATGCCTTTTTAAAAAAATGAGGATCAGCTATTATTAAAGTAAACTCCAAAAACAATAAAAATTAGGGCGTTGATACAATATTAATAAATTATAACCTTTGCCTTAGTGCCGGGACGATTCCTTCTTAAAATTGTTGTCCCATCTGCCATTTTCATCTTGACAAAAACTGGATGTAGTATTGTCAGAATTTTGAAGTGAAGCGAAAATAAAAGTTAAATATCAACAGCTATAAAAGCAAACAAAAAATACTTGACACAAAACTTCACATTCGACCTGCTGTTTTATTTATTCTTTGTATTAAACACTGTTGCCAACATAATAAAATATGAAATAAAACTTTATTATTTATATAATTTAATAATTTATTCAATTTTAAATCTATATGACTATATTGACAAATGACAAATCATGGAAAATAAATGAGATTATTTTCTTTAATCAGGAGAATTTCCTAATAGTTGAAAAAAATGTTATTGCGGGGGCCGCACTAATTTAACGTAGTGGGTGATTTTAATTTCAAAATAAACAATTACTTATTTTCATCATTTAAAATACAAGTTAAATTTTTTTAATTTTTAAAGAAAAAATTTGATCTTAAAAGGAAATAAACTTAGAATATTCTAATGGAGACATTTCTTGAGATTCTAATAATATTATAATGTAGGAATCTAATCTGGCTGTTGAAATAAAGTAGTCTTTACTGTAGCGTTATAACACTGTATCCTCTTTAATAACTTGTGTGGTGAAAGAATTATTATAAATTTTTTCTTTTTGTACGTTTTCTTGCTTCCTGATTCAAAAAGCAACTGTTAGCTACAAGTGTTCAACGGATAGCCTTAGTGTTCCCAATACTTGACATGCTGCATAATAATAATAAAATAAAACTGATACAAAAAAGTAATATTTTTACAATCTCAATTCACGTTTGCCCACACAAACACAAATCAAAAATTACGTTTTTCATACATACGTTCCCACGAAAATTCACACAGCGTTAACGACACTGCTTGCAACTACCGCATAACCGCACCACAGATGCCATGTGCATTTAACCTAATCTGTCAGATTCTTCTGGAAAGTGTTCGAATGGACTGCGAGAATAGGAAAAGCAAAAACTCAACATTTGTCAACCCTTGTATAAAAATGTCAACACTGTCAATATTTGTATTAAAAAAACAAACTAAAAACCTGTCAATTTCGGAGTTTAAATCAGCTCTCAGTTTTTAGCTATCAGCAAGGAGTATTTGAACCATCAATAAGAGACTTCAATTCATAAAATAAGTCTCCAGCTAGCTTGCAAGAAGTATTTGAATAAATAAGAGTTCACAACATTCTGCAACATCAAGAAATCACCTCTCGTCAACGCTACCAATTTGCAACTCTATTCTCCTAACAATCATCACTCCTTACTATTATTATTACTGAAATTGGGTGCCTATTGGCTTGGGTCCTAAGCCTATATGGCTTTTATCCCCCGTTTCCCCCCAATTCATCCCCTAATTAATCTCCCCCCGTAGTCTACCGGTTAATCGCAATATGCCAAGACATCCTTCAACTCCTACTCACCAGGCAATCCCGCGAGAGTGGTGCCCTCCCAAATGCACGAAACCTAGTACCAGCGAAACGGGGACACTGACATAAGTAAGTGACACACTGTTTCCTTAACTCCATCATCACAGTTCTGACATATGGGACTAGACGTCCTCCCTATATTATGCAAATATCTAGACACCTATGTGTGTCCAGTCACTACACCCACCCCTTACTAAGGCCAACAGCCAAATATAAATTGTTTTAAATTGTAAATTGAATTAAAGTGTCAGTAATAAGTGTTTTTATTTTATCAATCAACAACTTCATCACCATTTTCTGCTACTATTAAAATTCTAATTCTGTATTAGGAGACATCGTGCATCAATTGCTTATATTCTTTAGATTGCTCTAACGCTTAGGGCGTATGGTTCCACGTCTGTTTTTATCTTTAGTTTGACAAGTTTACCGGCTCAACTCCTTGAGTGTCATAATGAAATTTATTAAAATACATATCTCATTTTAAATATTATGTCCGAATTCTACATAATATATAATGTAGCGTCACTGTTAGCCATAGTAAAAGTTGCATGTTGAGAACCCCCTAAAATAAATTTTTCTGAGAAAAAAATGTTTGAGATAAAAGTGATAGAGATCTGTGCAATTAGCATTCAAAGTTTAAAGAAAAACATTGGTGACGTTTTCGGGAAAATACAGAAAATAACAGAGGAAATAAATTCAATAAAATTGCACTTCTGGTTAACCGATTTTTTTTAAACATGAAATTCTAGTAATTCATTGAAAATGAATAATTAGTTTAGCAGATAGCAGTTTAGAGATAGGCTTAACGTTACAATTCCCTCCTGAATCATCAAAGATCTATTTCCCAGGAAAAGTGTTCTAAATGAAAGTGAGAGGCCTTGATTTGTACAGTTGTTGTATGCTAGTAAGAGAGTGGATAGCCAAATCCAGAGAAACCTAAACTATCTATTGTGGCTTTTGTAGGTGGTTTACACTGAATGTGAACGTCTATAAAGTGTACAGGAGAAGGTTAACCATAGGCACGCCAAAATTCTGAAGTAGGGCTAATCCCACTTCTCCCTTAAAGGGTGATGCAGGCAAATTTTAAAGAACCTTTTAAATGAACGAAAACTTTAAAAAGAAGAAAACTCAGAGGACATTAAAACATGTATTTCCGGTGAAACCCCAATTTCGAAAATTTGACACGATCGTAGTACATTTTCTTGCATTTGCTACAGGGAGTAACAATAATCAACCATTTTCAGTTGAATCCTAACATCACTTGTTTCAGTTACTTTATTAAAACAATAATTCTTTCAAATAATTTTACCTATTAATCTTCTCTTCAAGATTTTCTTTTGTTAAATTGTTTTTTTTTGGAGGGGGGAAAATACCTCACGCACTTAGCATGGGGATTGCGCCCACTAAAAAATCCTTT
>JAAEAF010004319.1:0-57864 GCA_011037195.1 Triatoma infestans
TTTAATCGACAAAATTCATAATACATGCAACTAAGAAATCATAAACGCAAGAAATCATAAACGCAAGGCAATCATAAAACAAAAAACAAACATAAGGTACATCTAAAAGGTAGATCAGCCACCACTGCCACATATATATTTTTTGCAATTAATATAATTAAAATAAAACATTTAACAAATACTTCTACAACTCGGCCAATCTGACACCAGTGATCGACCTCGATCACAAATCCTCATCAGGATCAGATCCATTACCAGGGTCATCATGCCTACCAAGATCAAGTTGAAATTCACCAGAATCCAATGCAGAATTTGATTTCTCTTGCCATGGCCTCATTCGCCCTGATTCAAATACCCCTTCAAACGGTATGCTTGTTAACTGGAAACCATCCACGTCTCTTACCAAATATCTGTCATTGGTGAGGACTTTGGCTATCACATAAGGACCACGATTTTTCGGGATCAATTTTTTATTTACCCCTGGGGTGACATCGGTATTTACTATCACGACGAAATCCCCAACTTTATATTTCTTAGGAGTCTTATGTCTCTTATCGAAATAGATTTTATTGGCATCTTGGTTATCTTTAATTATTTTAGCCGCCTTGTTCCTATATTCCTCTAAAATCCTATCCTTCACGTTCAAATTCTCCAAATATAGTCTTAAGAAATCTTGGACGTTTCCACGTTGGTCAACTCCAAACAATAATCTACTGGGAGTGTTATCAATAGAACGGTTCACTGTATTATTTAAAGCGAATTCTACTTGTGGTAGCGCCAAGTCCCACCTATTTGACTGTTCACAAATTTTTGATAAAATAGGGACAATGTCTCTGTTATATCGCTCAATTTGGCCATTAGCCCGCGGTGTAGCCGTAGCTATTAAGGAATGCTTAATTCCTCTACTCCCTGCGAATTCTTTAAAAGCATTCGAGGTGAATGAGGTGCCCCTGTCCGATATGATTTTAATTGGTTGGCTATAGTTAATAAAATAACTATTTAGATATCGTTTGAGCAAGTACTCTTGCATGGGAACAACTTAATGAATTTTGTGAAACCGTCTATTGCTTCGAAAATATATTTGTAACCTTTGGAAGTTTTTTCTAGGGGACCAAGATGGTCAATATGCAAATGTGTAAAGGGTTTATTACCCTTATCGATGTTATGTAGTTCAGCCTCTTTCTTACCAGAGTTTGGGGAATAAATTATACATTTGAGACAATTCTTAATATAGTTTGTAATTTTTTCTCTCATGTTTGGGAACCAATAGGATCTAGTCACTAATTCCATAATTTTATCAGTACCCAAATGCCCTACATCATCATGATACATTCTCAGTACACTCCCTTCCATACTGGCTGGGACAAAAAACAAAAGTTTGCCATGATTTTTTCTATACACCATCCCATTTCTCAACTCAAATTTTTTATGTTGGTTTGATTCTAAGTATTCTCTAATTTTTGATATACCCACATCTTGGGATTGATGAAAAGCTAGATTCTGCTCAAAAGTATTCTCAAACAAGACTAAAATGTTGTGACACCTACTTAATGCATCAACATGACCCATTTTTGAGCCCGCCCGATGCTCAATTTTATAATCATAGTTTTGCAAAAATAATGCCCACCTCGCGATTCTCGGATTGATATCCTTCTTGCTCAATGTAAGCCTTAAACTGTCACAGTCAGTGTATATTTTAAAATGAATTCCGGATAAGTAGATGTGAAAACGTTTCAGAGAATATACAATACAGAGACATTCCAATTCAAAACTGTGATACTTAGATTCCACAACGGTCGTACGCTTACTAAAATAGCAAACTGGATGAAATTTATTATCCTTTTGTTTTTGCAATAACACTGATCCGAAACCCAACGAGCTTGCGTCGCAATGTAGCTCTGTTACCGCGGTTGGCGAATATATTGACAAAATTGGCGGTAAAACTAAACAATTTTTTAAACAATTAAAAGAATCAAGCTGTTCTTTCTGAAACACAAATGGTACAGATTTCTTAATTAATTCATATAAAGGGGCAGCTAGGACAGAAAAATTGGGTATGAATCGTCTGAAATAGCTTACCAAACCTAGAAAGCTGTGTACGTCCTTAGTATTTTTTGGAATCGGGTAATTTAATACAGAATCTATATGTTCCATGCTAGGAGAGATTCCCTTAGAATCCACGGTATACCCTAAATAAGAGATTGAGTCATCAGAAAAACACATTTATCTAGCCTAACTTCTAACAAATTATTTACCAAGAGCCCCATAACTTCACGTAATATTTCTAAATTTTGTTCAATCGTAACTGTGGCTATCAACAAATCATCTAAGAATACACATATTTTGGAATCTAAAATTAACTTTCTGAAGATTTGATTTATAAATCT
The DNA here is from genome assembly GCA_011037195.1 of Triatoma infestans. NCBI lineage: Eukaryota > Metazoa > Arthropoda > Insecta > Hemiptera > Reduviidae > Triatoma > Triatoma infestans. The sequence continues at coordinate 2,388 of JAAEAF010004319.1, forward strand.
GGTAAAACTGGCTGGACTGTTGCACCATCCGAAAGGCATCTTTAGGTACTCATACTGTCCTAATGGGGTAATAAAAGAAGTATATTTCACTGAGGACTCAGCAATATTAAGCTGGTGAAAAGCATTTTTTAAATCCAGTTTGGTGAAATAATTTTTTCCATGCAACCTATCTAATTGATCATCTATTAAGGGTAAGGGATATCTATCCTTAATTGTGATTTTATTGAGCTCTCTATAGTCTACACAAAGTCTCAATTCACCTGTTTTTTTCCGAACCAATACGATAGGGGAAGCGTAAGGGGAATTACTTTCGCGAATAATGCCCCGCGACATTAAGTCATCAATTATGTTTTGCAATTTAATTTTTTCTGAGTGGGATAATCTCCTCGGACGAAAATTGAAAGGTTCATGGTTAGAAATTACGTTAATTTCAACTTCAATATTATTATCAGGTGTTTTAGGTTTATCACATGTCAAATAATTATTAACAATATCAATTACCGCTTTTTTATCTTTCTGCCTTAGATTCTGGTTTACAAAAATCGGTGGTTCACTTGATATCTCCTTATCATCTATCAGCATGAGAGCTTTTGTCTCTGAGACAAGCTCCTCATTCTTCTGATTATCAATTTTGGGCAAAATAGTAGCTTTATCTGTAAATTTAATACAAATATTATTGTTTGAAATAAAATCACGACCTAACAAGCAAGTATAAGGAATAGCATTGTTCTCAACAACGTAAAAGTTAATGTCCAAAAACAAATCACAATCTTTCAAATAGATCTTTGTCTTAAACATGCCTAACACATTTAATTTAGAATTATTAATCCCGACAAAATTTTGATTACATTTTTCTAAAATTTTACCAGATTCTATCATAGAATTAACAATCAAAGATATTCCTGAACCTGAATCTATAACTGCATTCAAAACCTTGGTAAAATGACAACCTTCAATTAATATAGGAGTTACGTACGGTTGAGGAGTTGATTTCTCTATGACCATGGTGGCGTTTGGTAACTTACTATCCCTCAGCTTTGGGCAACTACCTCGAAGATGTCCCATTTCTCCACAGTGGTAGCAACTTCCTTTCTCTCGCTTAGGTCGCCTACACTCTGACGCTCTGTGTCCTTCTTCATTACAGTTAAAACATCTCAGCTGAATTCCACTGGAAGCTGGTGGTTTTTTATACAAATGAGATTTACCTGAAGTCAATGAGGGTTTATTTGCAAATTTTGGTCGTATTTTATCGTAAATGAGTAACTTTGTCTTTAGCTCTTTTAAATTTGCAGCTTCATAAAGTGTTATTTTATTCTGAGTTGCATCGGGTATTCCGTCAACAATATACTTTATAAGAGCTTCTTTCTCAATGTTTCCTCTTGATGCCATCTCTTTCATGACAAGATAATATTGCAATAAGGACTCTTCCCTCTTCATGTGCCTCTTAGCCATCATGTCGTGTAGCTCAGCACTGTTTATTTTCTGCGAAAATTCTTCGAGCAACACTTTCTTAAGTTTTTCAAATGAAACTAGTTTTCTCTCTCCCTGGATACAAAGTTTCGCTAAACCTTGCAATGATTTCTTAGCATAGACAAACTGCTCCAGATCGTTCCAGTGCATAATTCTAGCTACTTGTTCGAATTCTTCAACCCAAACTTCAACTGAAAAATTATCTTCACCATTGAACGGCCGTATACTGTCTTGAACATCCTTAAATGCCATGGTAGATCTAAAAACAGGAACATTCGCAGTCGCACACTTTGCGATACTTTCATCTCCCTCTTCTTCATTATTAACATCGTCTCCGGATTCCTCATCCCATTCATCGTCATCTCTACTTAACAAACTAAAGTCCATTAAACTGTTTACTAACCTTTCCGAGATTTCTTCGAAGGTACCATCAAAGTCTATGCCTAGAATATTGCTAATTAAACATAACTCACCCTGCTTCATATTTTCTTTAATCCACTCAATTTTAATTTTGTATTCATTCGATAGTTTCTTAAAGGGAAAACCCGTAAACTTACAAAGTCTACTTCTCCTATTTCTGTTTCCATCTTCTTCGAACACCAATTTATGAAAGGCCAGTACAGTTTTCAACTTGGCATTCAAAATGTTCGTTTTAATAAAATGATTGTCTTCTAGCTTTTCCATACCTACGGATTAACTTCACAATTAAATTTAAACTGGGTATCCTCTAACCCCACACCTGAAATTGTAGGTATGTTTTAATAACAAAAATGAATGTTTTTGAAAAAGTACACTTAGAAAACTATTTATCCTTTAATCGACAAAATTCATAATACATGCAACTAAGAAATCATAAACGCAAGGCAATCATAAAACAAAAAACAAACATAAGGTACATCTAAAAGGTAGGTCAGCCACCACTGCCACATATATATTTTTTGCAATTAATATAATTAAAATAAAACATTTAACAAATACTTCTACAAAAGGCTGAGTTAAGACTGTCTTCTCTTTACTCTTTTAAAGCTAATGTTAGACTCTCTTCTTTGGAATTGCTCTCTCTCTCTCGCGGGGGAATTCTCTTATACAAAAGAGTTACCCTAACGGGATTTTGTGCCTTTCTTTAATGATCCCAATTTACAGTACCTATCACTAAAATGCACTCTTTTTGAAGTTAAATTCACAGTCTAATATATTAACAAAATTAGATAAATTATTTTTAAAAAATATTATTTTTCATTTCGTACTTCCATTACAGTGATGAGAAAATTACAACTAAAAAACAAAAAATTTTTTCAGAAAATAGAGAGATTGAATTTGGGAATGTCTCTATGATAAAACTTCTTGAGAAGTGGAGTATTAGTAAGAACACCAAAAAGCTGGCATATAGACAATACGCAAAAAAAAAAAAAAATTAATTAATTAATTAATAAAAAGTCAAATATCTTGAAAATAAAAATCTTAAAAAGAAAAAATATCTTATTAAAGGAAAAAAAAAAAATGATATAATTTAAAAAGTGATTCGTTAAAAAATTATCGGATTTTTTAAAGGATTAGATAAATTGAATTTTATTGATGACAAAATTATAATAAATTTTTGTAAAAAAAGAAAAAAAAGGTTTTGGAGATATCTCAGAATATTTCTAATATTTTGAAGTTTAATGTTTAAAATGAGTGAAAAGTCTAGCTACAAAACAGTTGGCCAAGTGGCATTGTCTTACCCTAACGGATTCTTGTCCCTTTGTCTCTTTAATAGCACTGACCTTAATTTAAAAGTACCTGAAAATCAAAAAATTAAACGAACATTTTAAAAAATATCAATAAGTTCAAGAAGGGTTACTGGTGGTATTTATTTCAACAAGTACTATTCACACACAATTATTACTAACTGATAAACACTAGTATTAATATATAGCAGGTATTAAGAATAAAATTAATGATATATATTTCGATAATTTCATAAATCATTATGATATTGTATAAGCGAAAATTATATTGAGGAACAAAACTACGAATAATATTTTTTAATTATTTAAAGTATAATAAATCCCAACTTGAAGATTTGCAAATTATTAACGGAACTCTATTATTATTATTATTTGTAAATTAGAATCAATTTCTCAAGGGATATCAAGTTTTATTAAGTTGAAAAATATGGATTTAATTGAGATTAGATTATGTATAATAGAACTATTATAAATTTTATCTATACATCTGGGACTGGGTGTTTGGAATGAAACTCATTAATATCATTACGGTACTGGTAATATTCCAATATCCGTGCAACATATTATAATTGAGTGCTCATTATGTAACGGAAACAGCATTGGGAAAAATAGTTTAGTGAATTTTAACAATATTATAAGTGAAATAATTTTTTGGAAAATAAAATAGTAAATTTTGGCTACTTCAAATAGTATATTTTAGTGCAGGGAAACGATTCAGGGACGATTAAGGTGAGTGCTATTAAAGAGACAAAGGGACAAGAATCCGTTAGGGTAAGGCAATGCCACTTGGCCAACTGTTTTGTAGGAGAAAAATACCCAGCTAGAGGAGAGCATTCTTTAAAGAGTCTACGTAAATTCTGCTTTCAAACAAGAACAGTCTGAATTAGACATTGAGGTTTTATTAAATTAAGGTCAGTGCTATTAAAGAGACAAAGGGACAAGAATCCGTTAGGATAAGACAATGCCTCTTGGCCAAATGTTTTGTAAGAGGAAAATCCCCCGCTATAGCAGAGCATTCTAAAGAGTCCACGTAAATTCTGTTTTCAAACAAGAACAGTCTGAATTAGACATTGAAAACAGAACATTTGTATCAGGAATCGCTCACTTAACTTCAGTGCCAGTTATAAGAGTTTAAAATTTAATCTAAAGCTAAATAATTGATTTAATAAGCAAATTAGGGAAGGGAATAGCTAAGTGGTTAGCGTACTGGAATCCCACGTGGAGGGCCCGGGTTCGAGACCAGCTGTGCTATCCTTAGATTTTTTGTCTAGAAGCCTCTACCGCTCACTGTTTGGTGATGGACAGTGTTGTCTGTAACGAGAAAACACTGTCCAGAGGCCGGCAGTGCACTGAGAAGGCTCCGGGCCCCAATGACATAGATGTTGACGGGCCTTTAATTACAAAAAAAAAAAATATATATATATAAGTATACTGAAAATATTGAAATTTCATTAAATATAATATATTTAATTTAATCTAGCAGTGATTTCTTATTTATGTCTTATTATTTCTCTTCTCTTTAAACCTAAGCACAAGCCCTTTACAAAATCGCTCGTGTTACAATACTTACAAGCTGACAAACAACACCACATCACACCAATAACATTTCAATTATATCAACGAAGTAGAAATTGAACAAGATTACCCAATACTTTGTCAAAACCACTGAAAGATGATCCAGAAAGATCATCGAACGGGTGATAAAAATGTTTAAAAGATATTAAAGTTTATGAAAAAATTTAGTGGAAATAATAAATTTGAATTTATATGTAAATAGTATATACTTCTATATATATGTACATAAAATATTTTAGACTTTAGGCTTAAGATTTAGGGGGTAGAAGAATATCGAATACTCTATCTCCACCAAATAGTACATGTATGTTTGTTCTGTGGTGTGAATGTATTTATTAGAATGAAAGTATTTATTGAAGAACTTATGAATAGTAATTATAAATGAAAGCGAATATGTGAGTGAGTAATGCTAGGACTAATACCAGCCATAAATGAAAAACGATAAAATATTCAAACGATTATTATAAATTCGGGACTCATTTCCAGGATAAACTGAATAAGGTGAACAAATTATGCAACCCCAGAGCATAATGATCGCAAGGTTCATCGCTGAAAAAAAAAAAAAATATCATCTTTACGGAGAAAAGGGCAGAAAATTAAAACAAAAGTTCAATAAAGTAGCAATTCCAATCAACCGACTTTCTTCAAATCTGGAATTTCGGCCAAAGATAAGATAATTATTAATATTATATAGATATTATGATCTTATAATATACGGAAATGCCTCTGTAATATATTGGTGTGATGATGTGTTTGTAGTAGTGGTAGTGTGTAGCACGAGCGTTTTAGTGAAAAGGGCTTGTAATTATGTTGGAGATAGAAGTAATAAGAATAATTAAGAAATCACCACTGTTAACAATAAATATATTCTGTTAAAATAATAACTACAAGTTATTTGATATTATAAACATATTTAATATATTGTGAAACTGGCACTGATACTAAGAGAACGATTCCTGAAGTGTTCTGTTCTGGCTTTGGAAGCAGAATACTTCTGTATTGTTTGAAAGCAGAAGTGAGACTATCGAAGGAATGCCTCTCTCTGTAGCGGGGGAATTTTATTGTACAAAACAATTAACCTAACGGGATTTTGTGCCTTTGTTTTTCTATTTGCCATGACCCGAATTTACAGTACCTGACACTAAAATACACTCTTTTTGAAGTTAAATTCACAGCACTAAGATAATTATAAAATATTAAAAAGATACTATTTTGGATACTATAAAATATTCGAAACTCTAAACTAATATTTTTCTATTTCGTTCTTCCACTACAGCTCCTTAATGTAGGAATTATAAACAAAACTTTGGAAATGTGATGGATGCCAGAAATATATTTTATTTAAAAAATATCAAAATTATGAAGAAATTCTAACATACGCTGACAAAAAGGGTACACACAGGTAGAATACTACCGTTACAGAAGAGTTCATGAACTTGGTTAGCTTTGTATTCGTCCTTCTCAAATGAGAGGTTTTTAACTATGAAGAGAAGGCATTCCTTCAAGACAGTCTGAATTAAGCATCCAACTAGAACGCTTGTATCAGGAATAGCTCTCTTAGCATCAGTGCCAGTTATAAGAGTTTTGCATTTAATCTAGATAAATAAAAAATTCATAAACATAATATTGTGATATTGAAAAGTATTTAAAAATCTTTTAAGATAATATATTTAATTCAATCTAGCAGTGTTTTATTATTTATCTGTTATTACTTCTCTTCTCTTAAAAGATAGACACAAACCTTTTACTAAACCGCTCACGCCACAAGCTACAACTATAAGATCGCATCATATAACCACATTTCAGAACCGTCTTTGAGAAAATCACATTAAAATAAATTTTGTTTTTGTTTATTTAGAAATTTACAATCTGTATTACATACGTATATACAATAAGCAAATAGGAAGTTGAATAAGGAAACTGTAGGCTGTGAGAACGTAGGAGGAGAGAAACTACCCAGGAAATCTCGGGGCCACTGACGATTCAAACGGCGAGGCGGATTGTCAGGGATGGTAGTGGAGGCTAAAGATTGTACAAAAGGATTTAGTGCAAAAGGAGAGAGTAGTATGCAGTTTATATTTTGTTTTGGCAAGTTGTTGTACGAAAGGGACGTTGAGGTCATTATGGAGGTTTTGTGACGTAGAAAGGAGCATCAACTATCTGTCGAAGTAGCTTAGATTGGAATGTCTGAATGGTATGTAAGTTTGTAGGTTTAGCTGAACCCCACAATTCAAGTCCGTAAGACCAAATTGGTTTGATTATAGAAATATATATCAGTCTTTTGAATTCTGTAGGGAATTTGGATCGTCTTGCGATAAGTCTGTAAAGAAGTTTGGCCCTTTTAGTCAGTGTTTGTCTTTTAAGTCTTGTGTGCGGGTTCCACGTGAGCCTTTTGTCAATGAAGAGCCCAAGGTAGCGCACCAGATCTGTTACAGGGAGAGGATTGTGATTGAAGAAGACTGGAGGACAGGAGCCCCTCCGGAGAAAAATAAATTAAAAAAAAAAAAACTCTCTTCTATAAATAAAGTAATTTTGATTGACCGATTTTGATTAAAACATTATACAGATACCCTGTTAGATGGGAAACGGAAGATCAAGGTTAAACTTTCTGCAATATTTCATTTTTTAAGTTATGCTGACCACTAACAATTAGACAGACTCACACACATCAATTTTCAAAAAAACTATTGTTTCGAACTTGGGAGTGGTCTCAATATCTGTAAAATTTTTTGACTCGGTTGCAATTCTTTCTCTTTTCAGTAGTTAAGAGAAAGTTGTAAATTATATTAAATATGTTTTATTTGTTTTAATCATAATTGGATGTGCTTAAAATTTATTAGTTCTTTTTTTTTAAATATTTATAAGGATAACATTTTAAAATGTTGTATTTATAACGTTATGTAGATTGTTACCTCTCCCCACCACACATTTCTATTTGTATATAATTAAATCTTGTTATCCAATTTAAAGAAAGTCTAAATCATTATCAAGGATAATTTAAATTGAAATTACACACACTATATTAACATAACCTTTTGACCCGTATAAAACCCAGAACAATTATCTCGTAAATTTTAAGAGGATTACTATAAAAACATACTTTCTATACAGTAATAATGTGAAACAATCACACGCCTTTCTATGTCTGCAATTATTACAATTTTAATTGAGAATTTTTTTTTGACAAAATTGCAACATTTTACTAAAGGCTTAGCTGGGATTGGATTACAGATTACATATAAATAAAGAGGTAGGAGGGGTATTATTCTAGTTTATCTGCTTTTATGATCCACATTGGATGGCAGTGCTCTCTGCTCCCTATCCTCTAATTTTGCAAATTTTAATGTAATAGGTTTGTATCTTCTAATCTTAGCAGTTAGTATTCATTTTTTTATTTATTTTTTTTTTTTTACAACGCCAATTATCATGACAGAAATTAATACATTATGTGGTTAGGTCCGTAATGTTGGATAAGCATTCTACGACGGATAAAAATCATAGAGATATTTATGTATTAAATTTTTATATTCTCTTACTCCTAAGTAAGAGGAAGTATTGTGATCGTGACAAATTTTCGATACCGAGTTTTCACCGGAAATATCCGTTTTGAGGTGCCCTAAATCCCCAAAAAAAAGTGGTTTCTTGCAAATGGTGTGTGTGTGTATGTGAACAGCATAGCTCAAAAAAGAAAAACCGTAGAAACTTCAAACTTGATATTCCGTTTAGGTATCACCATGGGATCTGACAGCACGTTATCTGTCGAAATTCCTCAACCAGAAAGTACCACTTTACTAGTTATTTTTTTTTTTTTACTTTTTTTGCGTTTTTCTCAAAAATGGCTGCGAAAGGTTTTCATTAAACTTGGTATATCAACTACACATATAAACAGCTACAACATTTATTTAAAACATTTCACGAGAAAAATAAATTAAGGGCAGTTAGGAGATAGGGGTGGGGTTAGGTTTTCATCTAAAGCTGCTATTTCAGTTTATTAGACAATTATGTCATCTAAATAATGTTAATTAGAATTCAATATATTGTAGAAATTCCGAGTTTGAAAAAATTCGGATAACCGAAAGTGCGTTTACTTTACCACTTTACTAAGTTTTTTCACTCTTTCGCGATTTTTAAAAAAATCGCTCCGACGATTTTCTTTAAACATCGTATATTAATTAAACATACAAAGTTCTACAACTTTTATTAAAAACATTTCTCTGGGGAAATGTCATTTAAGGGCACTTTGATGGGAGGGTGGGGTTATGTTTTTCTCCAAAATGCTATCATAGTTGATTATAGAATTCTATCATCTAAACAAAATTAATTAGAAATAAATAGATGGCCCAAATTTCGAGTTTCAAGGAAATTAGTAAACCGGAAGTGCGCTTTTACAGACTTTTTTTCAGTTTTCGACGAATTTCATTAAATTTGGTACACAAACTATAAAATTTATCAATTATAATTTTAAGAATTTGAGTAAGGCAAAGATGTGTGGGTGTTTCACACCAGATTTTTTTTTTTTTTTGAGGGTTCGTGCACTGCGACCATCATCTAGTGATCTAATGTCAGTATTTTATAGCCATCTAATTCTTCGGCCAAACTGATAGACTTTTGTGGTCCAAGGCCCAAAGATGATTGCTTTCCAGTCATTTCAGCTGCATTATTGTATGATGGGCAGATTGAAGACCCGGTAACGCCTATCTTATATAAATGTTTTTGTAGGAGTTGTGCCTCAATAGAACAAAATAGGAAGGATCTATCCTATTCATTCCGTTGGAGGAGAGGTTTCCATTTCTTTCCATCCGCCTTTTATTCATATTTACTCCTTTAAATTTTTAAAACATGGCATCTACAATTATTTTTACATTCCTATGTGGAACCTCAAAAGAACTGTGGAGGAGCCTTGCTTGGCCAATGATCCGCCTGTTCATTTCCATAGATTCCACAGTGGCCAGATATCCATTGTAACAACATTTCCTGCCATCTTAATATCATTTCATGAATGATTCTCTTGCAATTGGCCACTGATCTGGCGGGGACAATGCTTGAATTATTGTTTGAGTCAATAAGTATAACTCTTTCCTTTTCAGGCCTGGTAATCGCATGCTGTAAAGCTAATTCAACTCCATACATCTCTCCTTCATAATTATCGGCTCATGATAGAAGCGAGGCTCTTCGCGTAAAATGCCATGAATAAACTGCGGATCCACTCAGAGATTTGTCACTGTCTGGTGTCCCATCTCTGAATATGTGGTACCACTACGAAATTGGATATCTTTCAAAGTGGCCATTTTCATATCTGCTTTCAGAGCTGTAAATTTATGAATTAAAATTCTCTCCGTGTCTACTGAAAGATGGTGGCAACTTTTATGACTCCTTAGTAAGGATCATTGATAATAAGAATATTCAGTTTAATTAGGCATCTATATCAAGATATTTGTTTTTGCACTTGGCGTCTCACGCGTTGGTCTAGTGGCTAACGCACTCACTTTTCGAGTGAGAATTCAGGGTTCGATTCCCTTGAGGACAAAGTCGGTGTAGATCCAGTAACGTGATAAAAAGTGGGAAGCTACAGTTAGTAGCGCCCTAGGTAGCGAAGGCCTGAACTAAACGACGTGGGAACATCAGCGTGCCCCCTTATACAAATCGCTGTCTGGCAAGCCTTGGCCTTTCATGGACTGATGCGCCATAAGGTTATTTTTTTTGCAATTGGCGGGCAGAATGATTGGGATCTCCAGGATGGGAAATTGACCTCAATTAAATATGGTGACATTCTGAAGAAATTCAATAATCATTTATTGAGCAAAGATACCGAACTAGCTATACAATCCAGTTTTAACTTACATTTCAAGGTATATCAGTTCTCTTGGTTTGGGTGAAGGCAGTATTCCGTCAAATTACATACTGACATGGTCATAGTCGCCAGCCAGATAAGACTAATTTCAAAAAAAACACCCCACAATATTAGCTAAAGATATAAGATACAAGTTTTCCCTGAAAGTTGTCGCCCATTATGTCTTCTTGATAACGATGATTTGTTAGATTTTCTGATATTATGTCTTAAACTAATTTAAGTCGAAAGTTTTATAATATTACACCAAACCTCTACTACTTCTACAGGTTCAATTGGAGAATTTTTTAAATATCGATTCCTATGAAATGTTATTGATGGTTGTGATGTTGTATGTTGGTAGTAGCGTGTAGCACAAGCTGTTTTGTAAAGGGCTTGTGTGTATGTTTAAATAACGAGAAGTATTAGAAAATAGTAAAAGATCACCACTGCTTTGAAATAAATATATTATTCTCTAAGTAAATTTAAGTACTTTACAATATCACAACTATTATGTTTATAAATCAATTATTTATATAGATTAAGTGCAAAACTCTTATAACTGGCACTGATGTTTACTGCTACAAGTGTTCTGGTTTGGTGTCTGCTTCAGACTGTCGAAAGAATGCCATCTCTTGTTAGTACAAATCTTTTCAAATAATGCTGGTATGTCTGGAGGGAATGTATTGTCTTATCCTAACTGTTACTTGTCCCTTTGTCTCTTTAGTACCATTGACCTAAATTATAGTACCTGGCTCTTTCCCCTTCACTAAAATACACTATTTGAACTTGCTAAAATTCACAAAATTATTTTTACTAAACTATTTTCAAAATTCTTATTTTCTATCATTTCTTTCTTCCACTACACCTGTTCAAAATTAAAAAGAATTTTATTTGTAAACAGTCAATAGCTTAAAACTTCGAAACTCTTTAGGATTAGATTAATTCAGATACATACTTATTTTACTATTTATCGGTTAATTTATTATCATCAACTTATATTGTTATCATTATTATCTCTGAAAGTAATAATATTAAATTATATTTGCTGAAGATCATTTATTATATCAAAGCAGATATAATAAACCACTCTCTTAAGGAAACGGAGGTAGAGTACCAAAGTTCATTCAATGCCTAATCTAAGATAAAGAAAATCAACCACAACTTACCCATCCACACTCATACCCAACACATTCACACCACACACACACACCCTCCAACAATCAGACTCACACGCAAAAACATTCATCCCAATAAGTACATTCCGACATAGACCCGACCCTCTAAAGTTCAACGGCTCCCAAAGATCAGAGGGGAAGACGTCCCCGGAAGACTGGAAGTTTGCCATCCCTGCCTCGGGACTGGCACCTCTCACACACACACACAAACCCCTTTATTTAAACGTAATCCACCAAAAATACTACTTAAATTGTAATCTGAACTAACCCTAATTAATCTGTCAATAACTATTTATATAAGAAATTATATTCGAATTTAGTATAGCGTCATATTAAGTTGAATATATTTATAGTTTTTAGATATTGGAATGTTCTCCCTACACTTTCTTTGTTATCCTCCAGTATTTCTTTCATACTATTACTGACATTTACCTTACCTTTAGCGGATGCACATTTCGGAACATTCCATGAAAAAGTGTTGGACTGTTAATTGTACATTGCAAGTATCACAAGTAAGAGGCCGTTCCTCTCTAAAAATATAGCTGTGAGTAAGCATTGTATGGCCAATCCTCAGTCTTGCCAATACGACTTCCTCACGGCATGAGTTTTATGTACTTAGATAACTAATAATATATGAGCCACTTTAATTATTTAAATTCGTCCGAAAATATGCCAAACGTCTGGGAGGATTCCCAGGAATGGTTAGGGAGGACAGGTTTGTGACGTGCGGGTTCGTGTTGTTCCTAGTTTGCTGTAGAATCGTTTGTAAAGTTGTTGTGTTAAGTCGTGTACAAATGGGATTCGAAGGTCAGTATGTAGCGTCATGTTAGAAACATAGTATGGGCATTGTGTGATTGTTCGCAGTATCTTGTTTTGTATGGCTTGTATCCGTTTAGTGTGTGTCGGTTTGGCAGTTCCCCACAGTTGTAGTCCGTAGGTCCAAATTGGTCTTATTATGGTTTTGTAGATTTGAACTTTGTTTTTCAAGTTTAATTTAGATCTTTTGTCAAGTAAGCGTTTTACTAGGAAGTATCTGGTGTTCATTGACTGTCGAGTTTTCGTTACGTGTGTTCCAAGTCAAGCGTCTATCTAGGTAGAGTCCAAGGTATCGGATGTCTTTTTCGTGTGGTATAGGAGTATCGTTAATATACACAGTCGGGCAGTTTGATCGTCTGAGGGTGAATGTTATATGAGTACATTTTGTTTCATTAATTTTGATTTTCCAAAGCTTGAAGTGTTCCTGTATAAGATTTAAATGGTCCTGTAGGAGTGAGTATGCAGTGGTGGCGTCTTTGTGAGATGAAAGTTTTGCTATGTCGTCTGCATATGTAGCCAACAGTGTGTCAGTAGATGTAGGGATGTCCATTGTACTAATAGAATATAGTATCGGTCCGAGAATACTTCCCTGCGGCCCCCTGCTCTAATGGGGAACACTACTGAGTATTGATCGCCATTTCGTACTGTGAAGAATCGGTCAGACAGATAACTTTTAAGCAGCCGATAGTGCCCATCAGGCAGAATCTGCCGAAGTTTGAACAGGAGACCATTGTGCCACACTTTGTCGAAAGCCTGACTAACATCAAGTATTCTGTAAAAAAAAAAAAATAATTATCTATTTGTATCTACATTATTCAGACAAAAATTTGTCAAGATTTCATTTTATTTTTATTTTGATGTCTCTTTCGTTTCATTTGTTTTATATAGTTATATTTATTTATTTTAATTATTTTTAAAATTCTGCAATAAGCACTATATTGTAATATTGTATATTAATTATAGAGCGACAAGACAAGTGTAAAACTTATAAGTAATAAATCAATAAAATATAATCAGTTATTTACCAGGTCTAAGTTTCAAATTAAAAGTATTAAGTTATTTAATTAAGTAACAAAAATAAGATCCAACTATGATGTTATCATAGTGCACTTTGTAATTTGCATGAGATAAAATATCTAATTACACAGCCCGTTTCAATTAAATAAAGGTAAGTGGTAATGCAGATAATGCAGTAGGTATTTCAAACATGATACCAGCATTGTTTCTAATTCAGAGCAACAGCAGTAGATTGTACGTTCGGAGGTTGTGATTATTCCACTTCTAATTTGGTAAGTTTAAATGCTGTGATCACAAATACGATGAACACCTGAGTTCCATACATAATGTAGGTCAGGAAACGAAAGGGCAAAGGTAGGAGATTAATCCCAAAAAATGTATACACATTTGTTTGAAATCTAAACAACATTAGTAGAGGAAAAAAATTAAAGACTAAATTTCATTTCAAAAACCAAATAATATTATGAAATATGAAACAAACAAAAAAAATCTATATCTCCTTTGATATTCTTATAGCATAGTTAAAAATATTAAAAATTAAATTTATCACAGTATTAGTTATAAAACAAAATTTGTATATTAATTAATAATATAAATATTATTAACATAATTTAAAGAAAGTAAGGCTGCATTAATAAAATGAATCACTGCTTCTTCTTCTAATGCATTAAAAGTTAACACCCTTGATGAATGTGATAAAACGTGTTGTTTGTTTGAAATCTCTTGATGTTTCTTGGCCCTTCTCACTGCAGACAGTGAAAAACGTTAACAAATATCATCGCTTAACACGAAAAGATGTCGCTTCACGGACGAACATAATATACCTGTTTTCTGCAGTCACATCGTAATGAAGATTTTTTGGCTTATTTTTTTTCGTTAGATGGAATAAAACAAAAAAAATGGCTGCCACTGTTGCAAGGTTCCCTCTTGGTCTTTGAGTACGTAAAGGCACCGCTACTGTTCAAAACATTTCGGTTAATTTTCGAATTTGGTGAATTTTGTGTTAAAATCAGCGAATTTTTTGTAGTGGTTGGTTCCGCAAAGCTGGACAGTATCAGAGATATTTTCCATGATAGCCTGCGTCTTTTTGCATTCATCGACTGGTTCAGGCGTTAGCCCATCATCAGGATGCGTTTATCAAACAATGTGATAACATAGTTTGGCACAGAGCAAATTTAGTTTATACATTCTGAGTATAATCCGAAATCGGTCGATGACCACAAAAAGAAGCACGCTATCACGGAAAATATCTCTGATGCTTTCCAACTTTGCGGAACGAACCACAACACAAATGTACTGATTTTAACACAAAATTCACCTAATTCGAAAACTAACTGAAATGTTTTGACAATAGCGGTAAAGACCAAGAGGAAACCTTGTAACAGTGGCAGCCATTGTTTATTTTGTTCCATCTAACGGAAAAAAATTAGCCAAAAAATCTGTGTAACGATGTAACTGCAGAAAACTGGTATATTTTGTTCGTCCGAGAAGTGAAATCTTTTCCTGTTTGTTTCGTATTAATAGAAAAAAAATAAATTGAAATTATATAGTATTTTGTTGGGACCGCAGTAAGATTTCGTGTTAACCGATTTTTCACTGTATGTGTTTTCCTTATAAAGGCTCTCTATGGTCAAATATCTACACCCAGATCTTCAAATGTCCGATTGACATCTGATTTCTTCCTCAATCAAAAGCTTAAACAAGTCTAAGAAGCAAGAATTTATCTCCTTTCATTTCTATCTTTCAGTTTCTCAGAGATTTGTCTCATAAGATCTTAGATTTTTCCCTGATTGTGGAGTTTGCTACTTAATATCCGCTCTCTATTGCCTTAATAGGAAGATATGAAATTACAAATAAAGATGAAGAAGTCGGCGTACAGACAAGAGTAGCAGGGCACTATTACTGACCTTCTTAAAATGGAGGTCATTATAATTAGCATATCTTTTGGAATTTTCTTTTACTACTGAAAATTTAACAGGTCAGATGGATTTCAACTTACAGTAACTAAATATCTGACAATCTCAGATAATAATTCCATTATGGCCCGCTGCTATTCCTAATCATTTGAGCGCTGAATTCTTCCTTAGAAACTTGATTAGATTGTATGACTGCTTACTTTATCCATTCTTATTCTTAGTTCCTTTATTTTTGTTATAATCTTCCTCATTCTTCGTTATCAGGACGGTATATTTTTCATAACGGTTTCTTATTTGTAATTTCATCATTAAACTGGTCAGACCAATAGCTCTTTCTTATGGTTTCCGTTTCTTTTACACTACTTGTATTACAAGGAGCCTTAAGGATTACATTCTTAATAGCAGCCCAGTAAGCTTCTATACTGACGGCTTCCCATTGTTCTACATTTTCTTGCTATTCTTTCTACGTCTTGCTGGTATCTGAAAGCAGTCTTTTCTTCTTTCAGCTTTTAGGATTTCACTTTTACTTCGTAGAGGACGCATTTCTGCATTTTCAAAACAGATTTTATCAATGATAAGCAATCTAAGCTTCAATGATGTTCAAATATCTCTGATACCCAGCATTTCTTCTTAGACCGCTGCCATTAACAATATTTTTAACTTTTCAATATTTCAATATGCTATGGATGGATAAAATCACATGCTGGATTTTTAGGAAATGAAGAAGCTGATCGTCTTGCTAAGGAAGGAGCTAATGATATACAATTAATACGGTCCTATAATAAGTTCCTAAAGGCTCGTACATCAAAAGTGAACTAGAGAAAATAAGCTTTAAAGTGTGGGAAATTAAGAGGTAAAATTCACAAAAAGGGAATTTTACATAGAAATTTTGTCGCATACGTTCATATAAGACAAAAACTAAATCTAAAAATCAATGACCTAAGTATTAACAGGACATGGTACAAGCAGATACTATCTCTATGGATTTCATATTATAGATTCACCTTACTGCATTTGTGATCCCATAGGTACTATGGTTCAGGATTTCACCCATCCAATATATAGCTGTCCACTCTTAGAAAGCTCCAGAGCTAGGTTTATCAGCTATGTATTGACGACTGGAAAACGTTGCCCATTGCCAGAACACCAATTGATCATGTAGGAATTTAGCGAGGAATTCATCAAATTTTTGAATAAATGGAACTTTGAAAAACTTTAAATTTTGAACATTTCTATTTCATCAATTTACTATACTTTCTTGAATTATTATCGGCAGTTAATATTCATTTCCAAAATTTGTAGATTCATATTTATTAACAGTGAAATGTTTTTGGTGATGTTGTGTGTTTGTGTGCTGGTAGCTTGTGTAGCAAGAGAGGTTTAGTAAAAGGGCTTGTAAGTATATATGTTTAAAGTAAAAGAGAGAAGTATTAGTAATAATCAAGAGAGCACCACTGTTTTTGAAATAAATATATTATCTAAGTGAATTTAAATGGTTTACAATATTCACAACTATATCTTAATAAATCTGATGTTTATCTAGAATAAAGGCAAATCTCTATCACTGGCACTGAGTTTAAGAGAGCGATTCCTGAAGCAAGTGTTCTGGCTTTGAAAGCAGAATGCAGACTGTCTTGAAGGAATGCCCTCTCTAACGAGGGGTTTTCTCTCACAAAACAGTTGGCCAAGTGGCATTGTTATTTTTCTAACGGATTCCTGGTGCTTTTGTCTCTTTAGCAACAATGACCTTAATTGATAGTACCTGACTCTAAAATACATTATTTTTGCCAAAATTATTTCATTTAAAATATTTTTCAAAACTATTTATTTTTGCATTTCTTCTTCACTACAACAGTTTATTTTCACAGTATATTTAAGAAGATTTAAAATGTAAATTTTGTAATCTTATTACATGTAATATCAATAGAGTATGTAGACATATTGATATTAAAAAAATATTTCAATATTTACTTGAATGTTTAAAAGTATCCTTTATATGCATTCCAATAACTTCCTGAAAGCAATTAACATTTTTATCAACTATTCCAAATAGATTCTTTGGGGGAGATTGGCTCTTCTGCCTGCGCCGCGATCCCCAAAGGGTCTATTGTGACACAACTATTCCAATTAGGTCCCCATGTTAATTTGGATCCATATACAGTTATCCATTTCTTTCAATTTATAGAACAACTCATTTCTGCATGGATGCAACATTATAGGGGCCGAATCAAACAATGATATTCATTCTTTCTCCCACCAACAATGTTACTGACAGTATGATATTTCCAAGTGAAAAATCTTATCTTTTCATGTTTACAGGAAAATGCGTTCCTTTCCCCGTATAACTCTTTTTTCATGGTGTTGCAATACTGGAAACAACAATATACCTCTATAGCTTCTGTTTTCATATCTTCATATTAATTGAAAGTACATCAATACATCAAACTTGACCGGTCTTATTTCCCCTACAGCTCAATTTCTTTCTAAATGAGAACTCTAACATAGCATATACAAGCCATTGGTCCTCACCTTATTGGATTTGCCTAGTGCTGACCTCCTACTCATCCAATAGGTAATTTTCAGGTTAGGGAGTTATTAAAACTGAATATAAAATAATGTATATAACCAGATAATAAACTCATATAAATGAGTTTGACCCATTAACTACGAAGCATAGAATCCTGGGTGCTTGCACCAGATTAGTACTCCCACCATAATTAAACCATTACGCTAAATATAGTTGAAAATTTAATGCTCTTTGCAATAATATCTTTTAGTTGGTTTAAAAAGTTTTTTGCAACTTAAAAATATTTTTGGTATAATTCATTTGTAATGATTAAGAAATACGAAAGTAATTCCTAATAATTATTGTTTTTTTTTTAATGATTAGGTATGAGGATTAATTTATTATTATTATTATTAAGTAAATATATGTGAATACCATAAAACAAAAGAGAGGAGAAATTACCCAATTGTAACACTTGCGTAAATATTGTTAATATTCATTCTTTTCTGCGAGCAAATCTCGTGACTATTGACGTTTCAGGCGTCGGGGCAGATTGTCATGGAGGGTTCGGGTAGAAAGACGACGGACAAAAGGATTATTATGAGTGGATATGGATATGTGGAAAATTTATTATAAAGTGTTTTGATAACTTCTTGTAGGAAGTGTTTGTCTAAATCTAAGTGGATTGTTTTGTTGGATACATAGTGTAGGGGTTTTGTGAACCCCGGTGAACCCCCACCCTCATCCACTCTAGCGGAGAGAAACAGCCCCTCTCGCACAGAGAGGAGAGGCTCGGCCAGTGTATATATATATATATATATATATGAGAGAGAGACAGTCAAAGATCATCTGTTAAATTCAGTTTTACATATCAGACATCATTCTGTTGATTTACACATATCATTTTAGCCACGTCAGTCTGTCAGTTCAGTTCTAAACTCTACAGTGTAAAGTCCTTGGCAGTCAGTCATATACATATATATCAATTATATATCTTAACCAAATCTTAAGGTGTTATTTATCACTCATCAAGCAACAACCAACATCTCCTCACAACACCCTCATAATAGTATGGTGCGTTGATAATGATTCCAAGGATTTTGGATTGCAGAGAATTGGATACGATTTGTACGATAGAATTGTATAAAACTATTAAGACGCCAATTTAGAGAAAATCTTGACGGCACCCTTCTTCCACCTGAGAATTTTCAGAGAAAGATGTTTCAAATAAAAGGTGTAATTTTAGGAAAATTGTAGCAATTGTTTGCCGTTAGAAATGATCAGATGTATCTGTTAGATGGCTGATCGGCCAGGAGGTATCAAAGGAAAACACTAAAAAAATTTTTTGAGTGTTTTTTATTAATAACCCGACGTTTCGATAAACATTGTTTGCCTCTTCAGGGGCTATCGTAGAATGGGAAAATTTTATAATATGTCTTAGTACAACAAAATTATCATGTCATAATTGAACATGTTGTGATAAGACATATAACATTTTCCCATTCTAAGATAGCCCCTGAAGAAGGCAAAGTTTGTCGAAATGTCGGGTTATTAATAAAAAATAATTAAAAAAAATGTTTACCAAAATCCTATTGTCGCGTGCCGTGGTAGCACCTAAACTACGTTTAACTTTCTGCAAATTTCCGTTTATGAATTACGCTGGACCACACTCACATACAAATATACACATACACAAATAACACAGACTCGTTTCTAAAACTACTTTTTCAAATCCAAGGAACTTCAACTAAAAAAATCATCAATCTTTAACAAAAATAATTACCATTAGTAAAATAATGAATTGAATAGGTTGAAGTCATTACCTATTTCAGTTGAATAACCTGTTTAGTACGAACTGAATGAAGTTCACTACGAACAAACAAACAGGTTTGTTAATGTATTTCTGTTCTGTAATTCCTTTTATTTGTATACAAAATGTTTATCACTTGCTTGAAATATATTGTGTTGTTCTCAAAACTAGTTTTCTATAAAAAAAAAAATTGTCTCGTTCTTATTATATTTATGTGAAAATGGTGAATATATTGGGGGTTGTGGGGTTTTCATCTGGGTTGCGGTTTTGTCTGTTTATTGGTTAATAATTTATTGACTACGTTAGCATGGTTTCTGTTTTTTGTGCCTATGTATGTGATAAATTATTAATATAATTTATCCATAAATATTTATGGTAAATAAAAAGCGAATACATTCTAACTTTACTCTATTTGTAGTAATATCTCAATCTTAAATTTACCAGTTTCTACCAAACCTTTCTTACATACCAATTTAACTATATAATTTTTATTATTAATCTTGTATTCATTTTCATATTTATTTGTAGTTTACACGCTGTTTAACATTTCTTTACTTCGAACATTATATTATATTTTTAGTTGTATAATATACTCCTGAAATTCCCCCTATTAAAAAAAATAACTTACAACAAATAGAGCTTAGTTAACACCATTTTAAAATTTAATTTAAGTTGAATTTCATTATCAACAAGTGTACGTTAAAGAAACTTTAAGTTAAAGTCATCTCTCTACACGAATTAAATAGCCTTACTCAAACCATGGATGAGAATCTTTGAAAGGTGCAAACTATAATTAAATAGACAATTTACCTTTTAATAAACACTCTGTATTATTAGAACAAAAAAAAAAAAAAAAACAATCTAACGAAATAGATTAACATCTTAACCGTGGTTTCAATATAATGCTGCTCTACCGTTTTAATTTAGCTTAATTAGTTTGGCAGCTCATAAACTAATTGATCATCAGTACAGTCATACATATTTCCTTATCATTCTTATCATTTATATTCTGGTCGTGTATTATTTACATTTATCCTGTGAGTATATTCATCCTTATAAAAAGAACATGCATTCACCCTTATAAATACATTCATCCTTATAAATACATTTATCCATTAAAATACAATTACGCTTCTCACATACGTCTGTTTACAAGAGAGTGGGAGTACTCTATATTCCTCACACTCTATGAAGATCCTAAACCTATCCACATTCACATACGTGCTGGGGTGCCAAACCCGACACAAAGGATGGGAATCGAAACCGGTAGGAGAACAAGTAAAATAAGCATGGTACGACAGATAAAATCCTGAAATCCCAAAATTTTGTTTGACAGCTATCAGGGGACTTGCCAATAAGATTCTGATCAAACTCGGTCAACCGGAGTCCTGTTATTGATTGAATTTTCCAGTTTCTTGCAATTTTCTCATGAAAATGCCACCAACGATATTATTTAAATTACATACATCTAGGATACGATGTTAGAAAACGAGTCAATTGCAAAAAGATTAAAAGCTTAGCTTCTATTTTTAGATAAAAGCTTAGCTTTTATTTTAATACTGATAAATTTAAACTTAATTCAAGTTCACACTCTTTATTGTTCACACTTCTTCTAATTACGCCTTTAGTCTTTAAAACTTCTCAAAGATACACCAAAAACTTTTCGCCTTTTCGCTTTCACTTCACTCACCCCTATCATCTGTAATCTCTTCTATCGATTTTCATCATCAAATCAATCCCTAAATATATGTAATTTTATGGGATTTATTTGAAACTTATTTTCAAGAAAAATTCATTAAAGAAACGTTTTCGAAACTGATGGTATTATACTATCCACTAAAGCATCATTATAATTTACCATATTACTTTATCAACTATATTATATGTCTATAGATTTTCGGGTATTGGTCAATGAAAAAAATTTTTAGTTAAAGGTAAACGTTTCGATTTTATTTCATAATCTTCCTCAGTATCTGTATACAGCAACAAAATCAATAATAAATATATAAAAAAAACTGAAAAATAGAAATACTAAGTGTGTTACGATAACCTACCAAAACTAAGATGTTTTCATCAAATGTTATTATTGCATTTTTATAATTATATAAATTATATTCTATTATTTTAATATTAAGTAATCTATTAAAAAATTAAAATTATAAAAATTATAAAAGAACTAAAAAAATCAAACTCTGCTGACTAAAAATATTGCACAAAGGTTAGTGTGATGACAAATAGTAGAATGACAATATAATTCTATCCAGGTAGGTAACAATAAAGGTTTTCTGTGGCATGTGCTTCCTGAACTGGCCACCAGATGCTACAGTAACAAAACATTATGTTTGGTTTATTAATTTGTAGTAAGCTATATTTAATCCTGCTACATCCGTTTTTTTGTTACAAGATTTTTCCTCTCGAGCAATGTATACCATTTCTTTAAATTTTTTTCATTGACCAATACCCAAAAATCTATAGACATATTGCAACATTGACTGGTCGAGAACATTTTCATTGATTTCAACTATATTATATTAATCAGAATGACATGTACTGCTAAAATTCTGAATTTGAAGAAACTTAGTAGCCCTCCGACAGTATGACCTTATTGATGTGCTTTTTTCAGTTTCGGCGTTTTTCTCCATAGACACCAACCAACGGGATTCGATTAAACTTGGGAAACTTGGGATAATATTGTTTGAATTTTTTCCGTAAAAAGTTAATTTAGGGAGGTCCTGGAGGGGCGGGTAGATCATACTCCCTCAAAAATTATTGGATTATTTTTCTATTACAGATCTCAAGGCCAAACGAAAGAAAGTAGCTGCGCTGAGGCCTCAAGAGCCTAATATGCTCCCGAATATACTCTTACATCAGCTCTGTTCCATTGATGAGTAAAATGCCAGAGCTTTTCCAAAGTTCCAAGAGCAACCTCCAAATCACGGTCGAAGACCAAACGACTACAACCCATAGAGAATTCAAGAAAAAAATCTCCCGGTGCGTCGTTTAGGGACATCACAAAAATCTAGCTTGAGGTTTGGAAAGAAGCCCACACCATGTGGAGTAAGTGTAGGCTTTATGTCAAGAGAATCCTCGATTCCACATTCGACACAAGAAATCCAGCTTCAAATTTTAAAAAAAATCATCAAAATTCTTGCAAAAAGTGACTGCTAAGAGTATATTTCATTGCAATGTTTTCGTAAGGTGGCCGACCCATCTTCCATCAGATTTCCTCCTTAGCTAATTTTTCCTTGTGTGCGTTGGCATAATGAACTCTTCAAGAGTATCCTATAGTGCATCATTCCCACCACAACGCTCCTTCAGAGGGTACTTTATCTTATGAGCCATTTTTCAATGGTCTTAAAAGCAATTCATGTCACTGCCACTGATTTGTTAATACCAGAGTCATCTTCACCTACTTGCCTATTGATGGGTAAAATTGGGTGGGGAAAGAAAAAAAGGTTAAGAGATTCTGTTTAAGGCCTCCAAACCACAGTCGATTATCAAAAGAAATCGTGCCTGTAGGTGAGGATTGGGTTGGTATTATGATGGAGTATTCTTGTGATTGTGATAAGGTTGAGATGTCCCCACGTTCACTGTTCAGGAAACCAATAGATATCCCTTGGCATTGGGATAGGAAAGAATAGGGAAAATGTCACATGAAGCGTGGTTCTTTAGTCGCATCATGTAACACCTGGATGGAAATCGAACTATTTTAAACCCCGGATTTGCAGGAGTATGAGACTACTGAACATTAATAAAGAATTGTAGGCTTGAAGAACATTTGTCAATTATAACATTTGTCAAATAATTATGAAAATTGCAGTAAAAAAAGAAAGTCGTTTCAGTGTTTCACACCAGATTTTTTATATAATTTTATTATTTACGTTTTTCTTTCGCCACTTTTTTTTCGTAATATGAAAGAGTACTTGGATAATCTTTGTGATATATAGAAATGGGTACTTAAACTGTGCAAAATACTAATAAAAATACAAATATCATTAATGAAAATACGTAATAATATAGTAGGATACCATTGATGGAATACAGAAGAAGGATTTGAATCCCAATTCATTTATATTCTAGAGAGTATAAACAAAGTTAAAAAGAGAATATCTAGAATTTACTCTGTGTAATGTGATAACAAGAAGGAGTGATAACAGAAATATATAATTTTTAATTATAAAAATTATAACTACTGGTGCCAGCCAGTCGCGGTCAGTGCACGGTCAAAGGACCGCCCGCCAAAGACATACCGCTTTCACAAGGGTCAACAAATCACTTAAAAGACCGATTTCCTGGCTACAGTCCTTTGATAAGTACCATCACCTGTCGCCACACCTGTTCACCGACGTTCTCAAGACCTAGGTCAACACACGGCAATCAACAAACACTCACGACCGACCACCTGGCTACAGTCCTTTGATAACCGCCAACACCTGTTCAAGACCAAGGGTCAACACACGGCAAGAGATATGTTTGAGTGTGACCCGTAATTACAAGACTTGTCAATGTGTGGGGATGGCTATATAAGGCATCTCTACAGGAAGTGGAAGGATTATTCTTCAGTATTTCATCAGCGTAACATCAAAATTCTATCAGTGACATAATTCTTCCCTATCTAAGTATTTAAACATATATTTATTTATCAATTATTATAGTTAGTGCATTCTAGTGACACTTTAAATCATTCTAAATTAATTGTAGTTTATCTTTTCAAACGTTTAAATTATTATTAAAATATACATATATCTATTTTCGTAAATTCGTAATTCATATTCCGCATAACAACTCTCTAAAAATCTCTAACTAACTCCCAACAACTCATCGCATCACAACACCTCACCAAGACATCTGAACCCATTACATCTGTAACAATTATTAAACTATTACATGTAAATGACCCAGAAATTTCTAAAAATGTAGAAAGAATTAAAAAAATTAGGCCTAATAATAGATTAAGGATAGAATTCAATAATGGAATTTCTATTTTTTACTGGGCATATAAATTGGCCCAATATATAAAGGAAATGTTTTAATGCAATATTTTTATGACAATGGAAAGCTATTAGTAGAGTGGTTATATTGAATTATCGCCGGATTAGTTTAAAGAGGTTATTAAGTGGTCAACCAAAATAATTCTGTACGGTTACAACTGAAAAACGATTGATAAAGGAACGCAAGAAATCCAATATCTACCTACACGAACCGTTTAATTAAATAAAGGAAAGAGATTATATCAGGAGAATTGGCTGTTTCCGACGAGATACCAGCATTACTCTGATTCAGAACAACCAGCACTAGATTGGATTGAGCGGGGCTACGGCTACGCTTTTACAAATTAAGATAAGATAGACATGGATGATGCTCTTTTTGTGTTAAAAAAAAAAAAATTAGAAACATAGTTCTTATCTACCTCTTGTCGTGTAATGGAATGTGTAAAGAAATCTCTCCTTTTCTGGGCGAATAATAAGAAGTGGCAATAGATGCTAAAGAGGTCAGCAGATAATTAAAGAAAGTAATTCAGTGGAAAAAAAAATTACAAAATTGTGAGATACTACCATGTTTTAGATTAATGGGCACAAAAAGGATAAGAAAAAATAATAATCTGCTGTGAAACGCTCAAGCGGCTTCCTCTTACTCCATTTAATACACTTATATTGTAGAAATGGAAAATTTTCTCTTCATTTCAAATTTCTTCTTCATAAAAAACAGGAAATAAATACAAATAAAAGAAAATTAAAAGGTGAGAGGGGTGCCTCTGAAAGGCTCTCCAGTCCCTCGAGTGGTATCTGTTTAATAAAAATTAAGAAATAAAAATAAATAAATAAATAAATAAATAAATAAATAAAAGGGGTCAAAATATTAAGTGAACTATAATATATATATTGAATAAAGAGTGAGCAAATTGGCTCATATTATATGAACAAAAAAGAACATTAAATTAAATTTAAAATTACTAGCAATAATATTTGTTATCTTCAACAAGCCAAAAGGAATGGCGCTTATCTTAAACGCAGAAACCTTAACACCAGAGTAAGTAGACTCATGTGTCCTTAGCCCATATCGGGGATAAGGGAAAGGAAAACAGGAAAAGGAAATAAGACCTTTTGTGCCTGTAACTGTAGAGTCTTGATCCATACACTGCTGCTTGGCTGATGAATTCTGATTAAAAATTAATCGGGCTCCCAGAAGTTGCAGGGCCGAAGAAGCAACCGGAAGTAGTGCTTGCTCAATAAACCTTGCAGGCCGAGAGAAGGTGGAGACACTCACTCGACAAGAGGCCAACTTATTAACACTAACCCCGTCGAAAACCAGAAGTGGCAAAACTTGGGTTTTCATGTTAAAGGATAGCGGAAGCGGTCTAAACTGTATAAGTAGAATGTGCTGCAGCATACAACTGGCTTGTCTGAGTGATTATGAGTGACTGACTTAGAGGGGGAAATAAGGGACTAGCCCCTCTCAACATTTAGGACACAGCCTACAGATTGGTGAATTATTATTTTCTGATGGCGGTAAATTTGAATTTGTATAAATACACGAACAATAATTTGTAAAAAGAAATTTGTACGTTGGCTGAGAGAAAGGGTAAAAATCCAGGTACAAAACACCGTTACAAGAGAGGTCGGAGAACTAGGCCACACTTTGTTTTTTAACCCCTTCTAGAAATCATTAAATAAAGGACAGGTTTTTAACTACAAAGATGAGCAATATTTCATCAGTCTATTACAAAGCATTCAACGAGATTATTCCATCATTCATCTTACAGTAAGTGTGCCAAGAAGTGTGCAAGTTTAACATTTGTGAATTAAATCAATCTAGCTACAAGAATATTTAAGTGCAGGAGTTTCTGTATACTTATACGCCTTTTGCATTCATTACAATTAACATGTAATTGTTATTCACATCCAGTCCAAATTATTTATTGTAAGCAGTGGTGATTTCTTTCTTATATCTTAAAACATATCTCTCTTTAAAACATATTCACACATAAGCCCTTTTAAAAACGCTCTTGCTGCAAATTACAACAAACAACACATATATCAACAACTACATATATACGACAAAAATATTAAACTCATATGAATGTACACTTGTCCGGGGTCAAGTGTCAATCTACCAACACAAACAGTTGGTGAACGATTACATTTAGAGAGGCCAATAATGTTAAATAAATACTCTTTGTAGATATTTTATCAATAACAGTAAAAACCATTCCCTTAAGATAGTATTTTGGAAGGTGTAAAAGTTTAATACAATTTTAAACTTAAGTAAACTTTAAGAAAACAATTTATTTAATACTAGTTATAGATTTTAATCTCCTACCTGTACTTAAATAGTTTCAATTTATATAATGTGAATCTGTTGTTCATAGCCGGAATTATAATGCACATTGTTAATTCTATTGTTCATGTAGTAAGTATCAAGATTTAAGAGATTTAAGTATTGTGTTGAAAGCTGTTTTCATTTACAGTTCTCATTTGTCCTAACTCTTGGGGATTATACAGATGTTGCCTAAAGAGTATCATTCTCCAATTTGTGTTTAATCTTCATTTAATTCTCATCTCTTTAGTTTTGTAAAACAACAATTAGATTATTGAAGTTATGTTTTATTGCTCTATTCGCCTTGAGCTCAAACGTGGTTCTTATATAAAAGTTTGAGTGTTATTATATTTATACCGCAGACGAGGTTGTAATTCCTCTATATTAATTTAAAACGTGATTAAGTGTTATGATTACAATACATTAAGTACTTATTTCTATACAAAGAAGATTCATTTGAGAATAAATATCAAAATCAGTGACAAAATTTTATTAACAGATCATTTTACCTGGAACCCCCCTTTCACTGGACTGCATATGTTTATTTATATATATATATATATTTCTTCTTTACGTCAAAATATTTTCTAAATAATTTAATTAAATATTATATATATATATTTTTTTAAGGCACGTCAACGTCTATGATCATTGGCGCCCGGAGCATTCGCCGTACACAGCCGGCCTCCGGACAGTGTTCTCTCGCTACAGACAACACTGTCCATCACCGAACAGTGTGCTGTAGAGGCTCCTAGAAGGAGAAAACCTAAGGGCGGCACAGCTGAACTCGAACCCGGGACCTTAGCGTGGGAGTCCAGTGCACTAACCATTTTTTTTTTTTTTTTAATTTAAGGCGCTTTAACATCTATGGAGTGCACTGCCGGCCTCGGGGCAGTGTTCTCTCATTACAGACAACACTGAGCTGACAAGGGGTATCTGTTGGATGCAGTTACTTGGGGCTGTCCCTACCGGTTACCACAGTTCAGAACTCCATGCACTTTGTCAGAACAGTACACAATACACTTAAACTACGTACACTCTACTCTTTACAGACAAGGACAAACACAGTAAACAAACTAGGGTCTTCGTCCCTAGTTAACTGGCATGAGCCAAGGGAGGAGGAAGGGATTAGCTCAGTGGGAGGGCGCTGAACTAGCAACGCGGAGGTCCAGTATGCTGCCCTTAGATTTTCACTTCCTAGAAGCCATTACATTTCTCTGTCCGGTGAGGGGCCGTGTTATCTGTAGCCAGAGAACACTACATGGAGGCCAGCAGTGTACTGTGAAGTATCCGGGGAGCACAATAGATCTTTCAGATCGCAGTGCAATAATCCCCTACAACAATCTACATCTACAGATAACACTGTCCATCGCTGGACAGGATTTTTATTTTTTATTAATTTTTTTTTTATTAACGATTAAAAAAGAATTCATATGTTTAAGAGAGAGAGTATGTTTTATTACTGTACATTTGGAAGATGTATTAAAACATGTAACTTATTTATAACGTGTATCGTGTATTGTATTTATTACTATTATTATGTATTTTTTGAATAAAAAACACCTGAGTTTCCGGGTTGAGACCGCTTTAAAGGTTTGGTAAAAACTGACTTTCGTTCATGTTGCAATTAACCTCCATGCAATATACACCTTGAAAGCTAATAAGGCTTAGAATAATAAACTCTTACATCATTTCCTAGCTCAATTCTCAGTCGGTTTTATTATCATGCATAAGGCAGCTGAATTTTTTTTTGTTTTAATTTAAGGCCTCCGGATAGTCACTCGTTACAGACAACACTGTCCATCACCGGGCATTCTTCCCGTATACCTCTTTTCCTCCTGGTTCTTCGGGGGATTTTTCTAGACCGTACCTACCCCTTCGGGGTTAACGGTCTCCCGTTGAAGCAACGGGATCGTTTAACAAGATGGGGATGTCACCGCCATGGAAGGACTTTAAGTACAATGCCCGACCATAGCAGAAGTGCCGAAGCCCTCCCCCGCTTGACCCATTTAAGGGTAGGTTGAGATACGGTCAACTAGCGCGCAGAGTGATCCCACAACGTGGTCACACTCAACTACCAGAAGCTAGAGAAGGCACTCTCTAGCAGGCTCTGAGAACCGCGCACACCCAGCAAATACGCTTCCAGAGCGGGCTGGCTCCGGGGATAATTTTATATTGCGAGTCTCCTCCCGCTCAACTCATGACTTCGATCATTGGAGTTATTGGTCAAACCACGGCCACTACGAATCCTACATCAATTGCAAGCAATTCGCTCGTCCATAGTTCAGTAGTCAACTCTAACGAGCTAGCGTGACTGATCGCATGCCCGATGGATCTAATGTCCATCTACTGATTTCTGTCCATTGCTTCAAGCACAGGGGTTTCAGTAACCCAGATAATTTGCAGGCAACCCTGCAAAGGGAAAGGATCAGGATGGGTTGGGGGAAGGAATCCCCAACCTGGAGAGCCAGAGGCTGATTGCACCCCCCAGGGTGGGCGATGGCTTTGCCACAAGCCTACGCCAAAATGTCTCTAGTTGTTGAAGTAAGAGTGACACAACTAGATTTTACTTTCCTCACAAGTTCTCATACATATCTTATTAGAAGATACGACTTGTCCAATGCAGGGTCTCTCTTTTAGTCGCCTCCTACGACATAGGGCATACCGTAGGCTTATTCTACCCCGGGATCTACACGGGGATCCATCACCGGACAGTGAGTTGTAGAGGCTCCTAGGAAGAGAAAATCTAAGGAGCAGCCCAACTGGACTCGAACCCGGGACCTCCGCGTGGGAGTCCAGTGCACTAACCACTGAGCTAATCCCTTCCCTATTTTCTTTTTTTTTAATTTATGGTGCGCCAACATCTGTGGTCATTGACGCCCAGAGCCTTATCCAGTGCACTGCCTGCCTCCGGACACTGTTCTCTCATTACAGACAACACTGTCCATCACCGGAGAGTGAGCTGTAGGGGGGCTCCTAGGAAGAGAAAATCTAAGGGCAGCACAGCTGGACTTGAACCCGGGTCCTCCGCGTGGGAGTCCAGTGCGCTAACCACTGAGCTAATCTCTTCTTTTGTTGGAACACGCATTTAGAATTCAATTTGCTATATTTAAAAAAAAAAAATGAACTCCTTTTTCATTCACCAACTAAAATCTCAACTAACGGTTCATGGGGAAAAATAATAAACACTATAATTACTTTTGAGTTTATGAACAAATTTCATTGAATAAAATGTGTGGTTAATTTACCAACTATTCTCTTCTAACTAAAAAATATTGATTGAAAAAAAAGTTTAATTTCTACTTCTTCAAAAATTATTTCTCTTAGCCTTTCAGTAAGTTAATTAATCAGACTAGAAACTCTACTGTCTATCTCATTTATAGTTTTTCCATTCTTTCTATTTGCCATATAAAATGTCATTAATTTTATAGGAGAGGCAGTTATTGTTCGTTCATTCTTTCTATATCTGCTGATGCTTATTCCTTCTAGTCTAGACTCCAGTTACTTGCAACTCGCATGTCTATTGCAGCTGTTCATTTATTTTATAAAGCAAGATCAATCCACCCTGGCTTATAGTTAACTATATTGTTCATTGTAGAAATGTATTATTATTATTATTATTATTATTATTATTATTATTATTATTATTATTATTATTATATTGTTTTAATTTTTTAATGTAAATGTTTTTCGCTTTTATTCCGATTTGTCAACCTCATTACCGTATTATCTATCAATAATTACCATATTTGTTATATATATCTATATATTCATTTTTAAAATTATATATTATTCATTGATTACTAATTATAAAATTCTTCTTATAATTAAAACGTTGTCTATTTATTTCCAATTATCACGCTAATTTGCGTTTTACTATTAGTTTGCTAACTTTTTAACCTTATCTGACAAAAAAAAAAAAAAACCTGAACTTTTGTCAGTCATCCATTTTGTCTTTTCTGTTTCTTTTAGCTTAAAAAAAGACTTTAGATAAAAGCTACGCTAGTCTCCTCTGTATTGCTAACTTTATTTCTTTCACTTGTTATAAGAAACATGAATTAATACTTCTTTTTTTACTTTCTCTTACTCCTAGTAAGAGGAAGTATTGTAATCGTGTCAATTTTCGATAACGAGTTTTCACCGGAAATATCCGTTTTGAGGTCCCCTGAGTCCAAAAAAGTGGTTTTTAGCAAATGGTCTGTGTGTCCGTGTGTGTGTGTGTGTGTGTATGTATGTATGTGAACAGCATAGCTCAAAAACGAAAAATCGTAGAAAGTTGAAATTTGATATTCCGTTTAGAGGTCACCATGGGATATGACTGTACGTTATCTGTAAAAATTCCTCAACCGGAAGTACCACTTTACTAGTTGGATTTTTTACTTTTTTGCGATTTTCTCAAAAATGGCTCCGACGATTTTCTTTAAACTTGAAAGATCAACCACACATACAAAGAGCTACAACTTTTATTAGAAACATTTCTTCGGGAAAATGCATTGGAGGGCAC
The DNA here is from genome assembly GCA_011037195.1 of Triatoma infestans. Lineage (NCBI taxonomy): Eukaryota > Metazoa > Arthropoda > Insecta > Hemiptera > Reduviidae > Triatoma > Triatoma infestans. The sequence continues at coordinate 34,051 of JAAEAF010004319.1, forward strand.
TTTTGGGGGAGGGATGGGGTTAGGTTTCCATTTAAAGTCCTATTTCAGTTTATTAGAATATTCTGCTATCTAAATAATGTTAATTAGAATTAGATATGTTGCTGAAATTCCGAGTTTGAAAAATCGGATAACCGGAAGTGCGTTTACTTTACCACTTTACTAAATGATTTATTCACTTTTTCGCAATTTTCACAGAAATGGCTCTGACGATTTTTTTGAAACTTCGTATATAAACTAAACATGCAAAGATCTACAACTTTTGTCTGAAACATTTCTCTGGGAAATTTCTTTTAAGGGCACTTTTAGGGGAGGGGTGGGGTTAGATTTTCATCAAAGTGCTGCCCTAGTTCATTATACAATTCTATCATCCAAACATAATTAGTTACAAAAAAACTTTGACACCATTACAATACTTCCTCTTACTAGGAGTAAGAGAAAGTAATAATAGATGTCCTGAACTTCCGATTCAAGAAAATTAGTAAACCGAAGTGCGCTTTTACTGACAGTTTTTTTCAGTTTTCGACGAATTTCATTAAATTTGGTACACAAACTATAAAATTTGTCAATTATCTTTTGAGAAACTGGAGTAAGAGAAAGTTGTGTGAGTGTTTCACACCAGATTTTTTTATTACTGAACAGTTTTTAAGTAACATTGAAATTTGTAATAACTTTTTTTTTTTATACAATAATTTGTTAGGATGAAGTTTCCATTTCTATTGAGGAAATTCCTTAGTATAAATCAATCTTGTTAATTAAAAGATTAATGAACTTTTTTTTTTACGTTTTGTATAAATAAAAGATATTGAATTTTCAGTGAATACACTGAAACGGTTTAATTTATTCTCAAAGTTTTAAAACCGTCTAAAACCTATAGCGCATAAGTTTGAATAAATAACAATGTTTTAATGTTTATACTCAGTCGAGTTTATACAATGTAGTTTCATGTTGTGGGATAATGTGTTTTTTTTTTTTTTAGGTGGAGCCATTCTCGAGAAAACCACAAAAAACTGAAAAAAAAAAAATGTTTGTACTTCCGGTTTATGTATTCTGCCCAAAATCTTCATGTTTGTTGTGATGGTAGTAGTACAGAAACGGAAGTTTGAGGTATTCGTCAACTTTTTTCGTTTTTGAGATATCTTTTTACACAAACAGACACACACACAAAACCATACACAGAAACAATTTCTCTTGCAATTGATTAAGGGGTTATCGTACTATTTCATTCAATGTTTGGATCGCAACAGTCATGCCTTTATGCCTTCAAATAGAACAATACATATCTATAGTATAGAAACTGGCGGAATAATCGATGACTGGGATGGTCTTGTGATGGATATAGCTTTCATGAATGGATGCAAACCGCTTTCAATGGATGCTTCATGAATGGATGCATGAACTGCCTACCATCTATTTGGATTTACGGCTTCAATTCCATGCAGATGAAATGTGTTTGGTGTGTTGAGTTGTTGTGGCTTGTGTAGTGGTAGCTTGTTTAGAACAAGCGGTTTTGTAAAAGGGTTTGTGAGTATATATGTTTATGAGAGAAGTATTAGTAATAAGAATAATTTAAGAAAACACTGGTAGATTAAATTAAATATATTATCTTTAAAGACATTTAAACATTTTACCATATCACAACTATTATGTTTATGAAATTAAGTATTTATCTAGATTAAATTCAAAGCTCTTATGTTTTACTTAAGATGGCACTGATTTTTAGTGAGCGATTCCTGAAGCAAGTGTTCTGGCTTTGAAAGCAGATTGCAGACTGTCTTGAAGGAATGCCTTCTCTTACAAAACAGTTGGCCAATTGGCATTTATTAATTTAACGGATTCTTGTGCCTTTGTCTCTTTATAGCAATGACCTTAAATTATAGTATCTGCCTCTTTTCACTGCACTAAGATACATTTAAACTATTAACAAAATTCTATTTTTCAAACTATAAAATATTCTAAACTATTTTTCAAAACAATTATTTTCTATCATTTCTTTCTTCCACTACACAGACATCTTCATAGATGGAAGTAAAGAAGATTTACTTTGTTAGTTGGGCGTTCGTTGTTATAAGGTTTGTAGTAGGTGCTGGTTCATGAAGGGTTTCGTCTTGGATTCTTTTGTTCAAACAATTAAGCTGGACAACTAGCCATTCCTAAAGCTCTAGACAGGGTTGAGTGTAATGCTTTCTTAGGAGAAAAAATTAGAATAGCCACAGATAATCGCATCACTTTGGACCTGTTTGCAAAACTGTAACAACCACTACCCCCTAATTGAAGTGATAAGGACGAGGCTTTGCTTGCTGCATAATAGGAACAACATTTCATTCTCGGGGATGAAAGCCACGTAGGCATCACCGGCAATGACAATGCAATGATAATATGGCAAAAGCAGTTTCAAAGGATTCGGATCTAGCAATTGCCTATAACAAAATACCCCAAAACGGAACTGAAGCAGTGGGCGTTTCAATGCAGCATAGAAGCCTGGAAGAAGCTCTGGAATAATTCAATCCCTTGCAGTTCTCACAAGGGTATTCCTTCCCTCTGTAACAAGCCACCTCCAAATGCATCACCTAGAAATATGCTACGGCATAACTCAGGTTCTATCAGGACATGGTAAAATGGCTAGTTATCTGCCAAAATTCAATATTTGCCAAACTGCAACTTGTCGATGTGATTCTTCCTCAGTTCAGACTGTTGATCATTTTTTTGGGGAATGTGAATGTCTGCAGGCAGCGAGACAGTCACTCATGCAGCAGGTGGTGACTCAAGGCGAGCATTGGACCCCTAACAAATATATATTATTTCAGCCAGGATTTTTCTTACATTTTAAAATATTTGTAAAAAGATATGAATTTTTTATATGATCAGTCTACTTCCTAAAAAAATAAACAATAAAATAACATACATAAATAAAATCAAACAATTAAAATAATAATAATAATAAATAAATAAATAAATAAAAATACAAAAAATAAAAATAAAATATATATATATATATACAAAAATCATTTTTTATTGTAATCAAATATTTGTATTGTATTCTGTAATTATGGTAATTATAATTATTGTTACTGCATGATTCCCTTTATATTGAGTAATAATACTTCCGCAATAACAATTTCTTTATTGTTTTATGTATTATTTTTATTTTATTATTATTTTGAAGGTGCAGAACATCTAAGGTCTTTCGCACCTGATAATCATCCTCAATGACGCTATACTAATTGCGAACAGCACTACATTATATTTAAATTGAATATCCTTTCACAAACTACCACTCTCTTAAGGAAACGGAGATAGAGTACCAAAGTTCATTCGATGCCTAATCTAAGATAAAGAAAATCAACCACAACTTACCCATCCACACTCATACCCAACACATTCACACCACACACACACACACACTCCAACAATCAGACTCACACGCAAAAACATTCATCCCAATAAGTACATTCCGACATAGACCCGACCCTCTAAAGTTCAACGGCTCCCAAAGATAAGAGGGGAAGACGTCCCCGGAAGACTGGAAGTTTGCCATCCCTGCCTCGGGACTGGCACCTCTCACACACACACACACACACACACACACAAACCCCTTTATTTAAATGTAATCCGCCAAAAATACTACTTAAATTGTAATCTGAACTAACCCTAATTAATCTGTCAATAACTACTTATATAAGAAATTTATATTCGAATTTAGTATAGCGTCATATTAAGTTGAATATATTTATAGTTTTTAGATATTGGAATGTTCTCCCTACACTTTCTTTGTTATCCTCCAGTATTTCTTTCATACTATTACTGACATTTACCTTACCTTTAGCGGATGGACATTTCGGAACATTCCATAAAAAAGTGTTGGACTGTTAATTGTACATTGCAAGTATCACAAGTAAGAGGCCGTTCCTCTCTAAAAATATAGCCGTGAGAAGCATTGTATGGCCAATCCTCAGTCTTGCCAATACGACTTCTTCACGGCGTGAGTTTATGTATTATATAATATACTTAGATTACTAATAATATATGAGCCACTTCAATTATTTAAATTCGTTCGAAAATATGCCAAACGTCTGGGAGGATTCCCAGGAATGGTTAGGGAGGACAGGTTTGTGACGTGCGGGTTCGTGTGTGTTCCTAGTTTGCTGTAGAATCGTTTGTAAAGTTGTTGTGTTAAGTCGTGTACAAATGGGATTCGAAGGTCAGTATGTAGCGTCATGTTAGAAACATAGTATGGGCATTGTGTGATTGTTCGCAGTATCTTGTTTTGTATGGCTTGTATCCGTTTAGTGTGTGTCGGTTTGGCAGTTCCCCACAGTTGTAGTCCGTAGGTCCAAATTGGTCTTATTATGGTTTTGTAGATTTGAACTTTGTTTTTCAAGTTTAATTTAGATCTTTTGTCAAGTAAGCGTTTTACTAGGAAGTATCTGGTGTTCATTGACTGTCGAGTTTTCGTTACGTGTGTTCCAAGTCAAGCGTCTATCTAGGTAGAGTCCAAGGTATCGGATGTCTTTTTCGTGTGGTATAGGAGTATCGTTAATATACACAGTCGGGCAGTTTGATCGTCTGAGGGTGAATGTTATATGTGTACATTTTGTTTCATTAATTTTGATTTTCCAAAGCTTGAAGTGTTCCTGTATAAGATTTAAATGGTCCTGTAGGAGTGAGTATGCAGTGGTGGCGTCTTTGTGAGATGAAAGTTTTGCTATGTCGTCTGCATATGTAGCCAACAGTGTGTCAGTAGATGTAGGGATGTCCATTGTACTAATGGCTCTAATGGGGAATACTGCTGAGTATTGATCGCCATTTCGTACTGTGAAGAATCGGTCAGACAGATAACATTTAAGCAGCCCATAGTGCCCATCAGGCAGAATCTGCCGAAGTTTGAACAGGAGACCATTGTGCCACACTTTGTCGAAAGCCTGACTAACATCAAGAAAAGCTCCTGATGTGTAGCATCCTCTTTCCAGCGAAGAGGAAATTTCGTCAACCAGTCTGTGACATTGTTGTGTGGTAGAGTGTGATGTCCGAAATCCAAACTGATGTGTCTGGATGACACTGTCTAATTCAGGTTGTATGTCGGTCAGTAGTAGCCGCTCAAAAATCTTGGAAAGTATAGGAAGGACTTGGTCTGTAAGAAGTTGGTAAGTGAACCAGTTTGTTTGGTTTCGGTACCATTGTTATAACTGAAAATTTCCATTGTATTGGGAAGTGTGTCAGTCTCAGAATGGAGTTGTAGATGTTAGTAATGTGAAGAATGGCTTTTTGTGGAAGTGGCGTAGTATTTTGGCGGTAATAAGGTCGCATCCTGGAGCTTTGTTTGGTGGCAGTTGTATTATTGCTTTTTTCACTGTTTTGGGGTTAATGTGCTTAGAAGGAAGACTTAATTGGAGAGGAGTATCAAGAAATTCTTCTATGTAAGAGTGAAACGGGTGAATATTGTCGTTAGGTGTGAATAATTAAATTATAAATTTCATATAGTGCTGTTTTGAGCGGAGCATGATGGAAATAAGGCGAATTAAATAAGTAACAAAAAAAAACCGACACACACACTGCAGACCCCGTTCTAAAAAAACATTTTTTTATATTCGGGGGATCTCAAAACGAATATAAAAACATATTTAAAGCGACTATTGTCATTTTAATAATCTATCTCATATTTACATGGTTAGAAGGAAACATGAAAATGGGTAAATGGATTTGGATTATAAATAGCAAGTATTATATATTGTGTGATTTAAAAGCTATCCTCGAATTGACTGAGGAAATTGAATCTTATAAAAAGGTGTCTGGAATAGTAAATAGTATTTTGAAAGACTTTTCTATTGAAAATATATAAAGGTGAATTTATATACTAACGGAACAAAAGTACACTTTAAGCTTGACCCAATATCAATTCCATTAAAAGGGAAAAAATTAGCTATAAAAAATTCTGAAGTGCAAACTTGCACACTAACTTTCTCTGAATGCAAGTAATGAAAAAACTGACAAAATTGCAATAAACCTGAAATATTTTTTTCACTGCAGAAGTATAGTGTTAGGGAGAAGGGAGTACAAGATAAGTAGCGTCCATGGAAGTCTAAAAGACGACAGTTATAGTGAGCAAACCCAAGAATACTAGCAATCTAACGACACAAGTTTTCTCAGGGTCTCCTAACATCAATTTTACCGGGAAAATGTGTCAAATTATGGTGAAATTGCAGTTAATATTAAAGAAAAATCATTGTAATCGTTTTCTGGATCATTCTAAAACACTCAAAAAAACTTATTTTGTTCTGGTGCGTTTAACCAGAACATTTTCTTCGTATTTGGAATTCTTGCACTGCAGGCTAGTATAGCTTAATATTATTTAGGTATAGAACCATAATAAGATTGTTTGTGAGTAACAGTATTGAATGTGTCGAAGTTTAGATAAGCACTCGGTTGTCTGCAGTCATAGATGCATATTGGTGGTCCGGACAAGGCTATTGGAGAGCTGTTGCTATGTCTTTCACGGACCTCTCTCAAGTAACTGCTTGGATCCCTTACTCTACATTGTGGTTTGAGGAGACACCTCTACATAATAGGGTTCATGCCAGACCTCTTTTGTAGGGCGTATGAGACATAGGAAGAAACAACCATCCCATCTTATGACAGATTGCTTGGGTTGTGAAGAAATTTACGTTCAGGAACTTTGGTCGAAACAGAATTTCTGTGGAAGAACTTAGCCTTCTGTTCGGACTGCGGTGAATCTCAGATGTGTTAGACCCGGGTCTGGATTTTTGTTCCAGACCTGGTTTGTTGTTGTTTTTCTTTGGGATAGCTACATGAGCCTAGTGAAGCTTGGATAGCGTAGGATTTGGTACCTCCTCACAGTCGAATAATAGTAATTAAAATATATATGTAAGTTTTTGTATTGTTTTTTGTGCACTGCTATCACAGAGATCTATTGTTGAAGCTTCTCAAACTATAGCACTACTTTCAGATTGATTTCTCAGAGAGGGAGGATATATCCTTTAGGTGCCCATACTTCCAAACCTTCTTTGAGTGATAGTAGCGCTTTCAGTCAGGGGTGTATTGGAGTTTTCTCCTTCTCCCCACAGAATCTGCATGTGCTATTACTTTTTAGGCATAGCATTTTTAAGGTGCCTCGTGAGTCTACAAAGCCTCGCGAGGAAACATGTGAGCAGGCGAAACTTATTTCTGTTCACTGATGTAGGGCCTTGACCTTACAAGTCTTAGCCTGCCTTAGTCCTGGAAACGTTCTTCAGAGTAATGATCTCTTGATATCCACCTTGTTTTTTTAGCTTTACTTTATCGGTTGCTTATCCATTGAAGAATTCTAGCTCCTTTTCCAAATGTTATTGCGCCTTCGCAGGCCTGGGTGTCGGCCATCTCGTTAATCTCCACACTGACATGCTCTGGACATAATGAAGTGTAACTTTGTTATTTCTTTCCAGGTCATTGAGTTTGCCGAGGTAAATTTATATATTGAACTGATAAGTCATAAGATAGTTAGGCCAAAAAAATTTCAGTAAAGTGGCGTCTCTCTTCCTTACTTTCGGGATGAACGCCATTCTGGCTCTTCTCCATGGCCTAGGGATGCACCCTAGATGTAAAGTAGTCTGAATTATTCTATCGAAATGTGGAAGGATTTCTGTAGAAGGGCCGGGAAAATTCCATCTATACCGGGCGACTTGAAAGGCTGGCACTTGTTTATCGCCCATTATAGCTTTCGGACGAACACATGGGTGTAGCCACCTCCTAATTCATCCTATTCTATCTGCGGGGCTTCTCTTTCTCATTATTACCTTTCGACGTAAAATGTGTGTCCAGGAAAAAAACAGCTGACTGCTATCCATCTTATGTGTAGCTGCGTCGAGTTTCTTGAGTGATATGATTGGTTCTCTGTCTTTCCGCTATGCCTGGCCATCACTTTATGCAATCTCGCTGCCGCGGGCAGAGAGCCGAAGCTAAAATGATACATTAGAGAAAAGCTTAACGTTGTTCACATAAACACACGCACAGACCATTTTCTAAAAAAAAAAAACACTTTTTTGGACTCAGGGGACCTCAAAACGGATATTTCCAGTGAAAAACTCAATATCAAAAATTTGGCACGATTAGAATACTCTCTTTTACTAGGAGTAAGAGAAAGTAAAATATGGTGAATGAATTAATTAGCGTGTTAATTGAAGACAGATATAATATAATAAAATAGATGAGTCGAATTATGAACTGAAAAGGAGATGTAATTAAATTAATGCAGAACTAACACTCGTATTTTTGGGAGGGCGAACAACAGTCACAAACCCTCCAAAAAAAAAATAATAATAACAGAGTAATTAATAGTAATAACGAAAAAAATATCGTAAGAATAAATTAATGCTTAATCGCTAAAAATTAAATTAGATAAATCAATAAAAAAAAAATTAGAAATAAATAAGTAAATAAACAGGAAGGGCAAAAAACAAAAAATATATAGAAGGCGGGAAAAAATAAACAAAAGTTGACGGCCTTCACTCTAAACCAGTGTCTGCCTTGTTCTTACTCTTCTTCATTGCTACCTATTAACTTAATTTATTTTTTTCATTAACTAATATAATTTTTATTTTTTGGCCCATTAAAATTATTTCCTATTTTTTTACTCTGGGTGCCCTCTAACAAAATTATCTCACCTGAAACCACTCGAACTCTCTCAATCTACTAACAGGTCCACAATAGAAGAACTACGAAAAAAAGCTACCATTATGTTGTCCTTGCCCCTAAACCATCAGAACAATAATTATGTCCTACATCCGTCACTCTTATTTATATATATATATATATATATACACATATATATATTATCACTAACAGTTACCGCGGGGAGATAAATACTAGAGAAATATAGATACACTCTAACCCAATAGTTTGTGTCTGTGTGCCTATGTGTGTGTATCCAGAGTTTAAAATAACTTTTCTTTGAATTTTTCATGGCTTTTAATTATGGCTTTATATGTAAACAGGTTTAGTAATAAAAGTTCCAAACAAATTTTTAATTATTACTATTTGCTTTTAAAGTTAACAAGTTTACTTAGCCTTGTTCCAAATAAAATTATGATAGCATGTTTTATTACAGAGTGTAAACACTTTTATCACCATTTTCCATTAAGGTAATTACAAATAAATGTATTCTTTTTGTGAAGAAATGTATAGCTGAAGATTTTTAAAACGAAAATTTTTATGTGATTTGGGGATTTAGTTTCAAGAACACAGTTCTATTCAAAATTCTATTTGATACAAAAAATTCTATGCAATAATTTCGGAAATGTATAAAACAATTAAAATTTAAATTACATTGACCACTTTCTGCCCGACTTATTGTAAATACATAAAGCTAAATCACAAAGTATAGACGAAAGTGTTTTTATAATAACCAAGAGTGTTCTTCTATATTAGTATGAAATGTACGGTAATGGCGGCAGAATTTGCTGATAATAAAAAAGATGAAAGAATGATAGAATGGCCGAGCGTAGAGTGATGATATTAGCACAGTAATTCTTTCTTATCTAATTAAAGAACAAGCAAGAGCTTGTTCTTATGATCGATTCCGTTTAGCTAGTTTAGACTGCAAGAGGGTTTCTTAACAGAGAGTTAAGTGAACACAGTTGATGATTTATTGAAAGCTGTTGTTTGATATATGTCCTAAAGTATAATGCTGTAGATTCTTTGTCAATTATTAATAGGCTTTTGGGTGCCGTTTGCAGGATGTTTCAAGATTTCTTGAAAGTTTTTTATCTTCCCTTACTCCTAGTAAAAGAGGAAGTATTGTAATCGTATCAAATTTTCGATATTGAGTTTTCACCGGAATATCCGTTCTGAGGTCCCCTGAGTCCAAAAAAGTGGTTTTTTGCAAATGGTCTGTGTTCTGTGTTTGTGTTCGTTGTGTGTGTGTGTGTATGTGAACAGCATAGCTCAAAAACGAAAAATCGCAGAAAGTTCGAACTTGATATTCCGTTCAGTTATCACCATGGGATCCGACAACTGGGTCATCTGTCAAAATTCCTTAAACCGGAAGTACCACTTTACTAGTTGTTTTGTTTTTTACATTTTTGCAATTTTCTCAAAAAATGGCTCCAACGATTTTCTTTCAAACTTAGTATATCAACTACTCGTACTAACAGCTACAACGTTTATTTGTAATATTTCTCCGGAAAAATTCATTTAAGGGCACTTCTGGGGAGGGGTGGGGTTAGGTTTTCATCTAAAGTGCTATTTCAGTTTAGTAGACAATTTTGCCTTCTCAATTGTATTAATTAGAATTAAATATGTTGTTGAAATTCCGAGTTTGAAATAAATCGGATAACCGGAAGTGGGTTTACTTTACCAGTATACTAAATGTTTTCTTTTTTCACTTTTTCGCGATTTTCTCAAAAATGACTCCGACTTCTCATATAAACTAAACATGCAATGATCTACATCATTTATTTTAAACATTTCTCTAGGAAAATTCATTTAAGGGCACTTTAGGGGAGGGATCGGGTTACAGCTTCCTCTAAAGTGCTATTGTAGTTGATTATACAATTCTATCATCCAAAAAAAAATTAATTAGAAATAAATAGATTGCTAAAATTCCGAGTTTCAACAAAATTAGTAAACCGGAAGTGCGCTTTTACTTTTCGACGAATTTCGTTGGTACACAAACTATAAAATTTGTCAATTACAATTTTGAGAACTGGAGTAAGAGAAAGTTGTGTGAGTGTTTCACACCAGATTTTTTTTTTTAATTTAAGGCGCGTCAACAATTATAGTCATTAGCGCCCGGAGCCTTCTCAGTGCACTGCCGGCCTCTTGCTACAGACAGTATTGTCATCGAACAGAGCTGTAGAGACTCCTAGGAAGAAAATATCTAAGGGTAGCACTGGACTTGAACCCGGAACCTCCGCATGGGAGTCCAACGTGCTAACCACTTAGCTAATAATCCCTCCCATTCCTTCTAACCACTCCAATTCGCTTCGGCGATCTTGAAAGTTATTTTTAAACAAGAAAATTTCAGATTGACCTAGAGCTTTGAATTTGGATCGCTTAAGTAGGTATTTTGTAGCTACTGGAAGGGGCTAGGTGTAGTTTGTGGTAGGACTTGATAATTGAAAGTTTTAACCCATTCGTCGTGCCGTAGATTGGACGTGACATAGAGGGGTTAAAAACTCGAGAGTGGCATTGATGTGGCTGGTGGTATCAGTAACCTGGAGTCTCCAGCGCTTGTTGTGGTGAATTTTTATCACCAAGAGACTTGTTCATTTTTTTTTTTTTTTTTTACAGAAACCATTAAATAAAAGGTCAAATATTTTTTTTCTTTATAACATTATTGTAAGAAACATCTTTAATTCTTTCTTAATATTTCTTACAACATCGCCACAACTCAGTATTTTACGTCTAAAATACTTCGGTCTCTGTTAAAAGTTTATCAGAAATAATTCTATTTACAAGATCTTCAGTCTTGAAGCCGTACAGCGCACCAAATGGGTACCGTAATTCTAAAAATTCATATTTGTTATGTTTGGAAGCGTTCAAGCTATAAGATTATGACTACTCTAGTTCTACCTTAGTTGAAAACGTCAATTTAGAAACTGAAAACGTCAATTTTCAATTCTAATCAATTTTTAATGAGATGTTTGTACGGCAATGACCAGCGGAATTTTTAAAGGAAAAAAAAAAATTCTTCCTTCGTCTACGTTTCGGGTGAAATGTTTTTGGTGTGATGTTGTATGTTTGTAATGGTAGTTTGTGTAGCACGAGCGGTTTTGTAAAATGGGCTTGTCAGTATATATGTTTAAGAGAGAAGTAATAGAAATAATCAAGAAATCACCACTGTTTTTGAAATACATTCTTTAAGGGTATTTAGTGCTATTCAATAACACAGCAATATGCTTATTAATTAACTGAAATTACTTGGAATAAACTCTTATGTTTTAACTTATAACTGGCACAGAGAAAAAGCACTTAATTTCAATAATTAAAATAAGTGTGGCTGCTCAATTATATTGAGTTGCTGAGACACATCATACCAATCAATTCAGAGAACAATGGTTGAACAGGAACAATACGTAGGTATTTACTATATATAACTTCATACCGGAGCAAATGCAACACCTAATAGAGGACCACAGGAGCTATTATATACACAGACTAAAGTTAAATGGCTGTGTAAGTCAATTAATTAATCGTTGCTGGTCATGTCCCATACACGTGGTGGTGGATTATACCGAGAGAATCCAGTATGATTGTCTCAGCAATCTCCCACAGGAAGTCTTGGCCAATTCCTAAACTGTCAAAAAATTCACTCGTGGTCTTAGGTATTGTCCCTCTACTCCCAAACCAGAGTCCCTTCACTTGGAACTGACGTTCTCCAAACCTTTCCCGGTATTTTTCCTGCAAGTGAGGGATACATTTTTCATATATGTCCCTCTTCTCTGAATCAACTTTATTTCCCTGTTCTGAATCATTGGATTCAAAGCGAACGGTAGGATCAATGACAAGGGCCTCTTTTCCACCGTTCTTGAACGCCACAATATCAGCAAAACGATTAGTACCTGCTGTATCTAGGCAGTGAACTTCGTCGAAGCAAGTATACCCCTTATTGCTTAATATTTCTGCTATCCGCTTCTTCACGTTATGGTGACGGCGCGTGACAAGGGACATGTTGTTGGAACAGTTTCCCAATACATGGGCTGGGGTTTCATACTCACTACCGCATTTGCGACAGTGGGATCCAACACCTCCCGTTATTGCCTGACCGCCGACCCCCGGAACCGCCCGAAGGGGAGCATAGTTAATATTTAGCTTCATCGCATTAGTCCACTCTGATCCAGAGAGAATTTTCCTATTGCATATGAATTGGTTTCCTTTGGGATTATCCTTGAAATGAATCACACCTATACCCTGCCATCTGCATTTACTCCAATCTTCAAAAGATTTTTCTCGCAGGGATTGCCTGACCTTCTTGATGCTGTATGTGTCTTCCATGCCGACAACTTCTAGACCTAGACGTCCAGCACACTCCGATGTTTCCGTTTCATAATCAAATACTGATTGGAACTTCCCGTCTTCAACTCTATTTAGTCTTTGGGCAATAGACCAGTGCTGAAGTGGTGCTTCCCACTGACATCTGAGTAAACCTAAGCCCCGAAAACGTCTGGGTGCATATAACATGGCAGACGTAGTGCTTGCTGGGATCCCAATCATAGCCTTCACGCTTCTGCGAATAATGACGTCTATACTTTCAAGGAGTGTCGGACTGAGTTTAATTAAAGGCGCGCATTGCAGCGGGTATGTAAGTGCCGGAAAAACGTATTGGTTTACAATATTAAGCTTTTGATCGGATTTGAGGAGGCTAGTCGCTACCAATCTATCAAGGTTGCGGGACAACCTGGTTATAGCACTATCGTTGAACTCCAGTTCGCCCGAGAACCTACAGCCCAGGTACTTCATCGCAAATCCTTCATCTATTGACTCAATCGATTCTCCGCTCTCCAAATGTAATCTTGACTTCTCCAATATGCCCTTCTTCAGGACTATTGAGATGCTCTTCTTGTGGTTGATTGACAGCCCGATTTCCCTGAATATCTTCTGAACACAGTCAATTATTCTCTCAGCGGCCTTTACACTGTTGGCGGTTACGGCCTGATCGTCCGCAAACCCCGTTAATATTAACCCGTCCTGATCATCGCTCAATTTGTATCCAAATTCGTTAGCAAATTTGGGATCACATACGTCCTCGTATAAATGATCGATTGCCAGGTTGAAAAGTGTAGGCGAGAGCGGCCCACCTTGTGGAACACCTCTCTGCACCCCAATTGATTCTGTTTTGTTCACTCCTATGTTAAATCTCACCTTATTATAGCATAGGAATCCCTCTATGGCTCTCCTCAGGTCGGACGAAACACCCCTAGCTGTGAGAGACTCGACGACGTGCTCGTGTCCAACGTTGTCAAATGCGCCAGTCACGTCGAGAAATGCAGCCACTGCATCGTCTCCATTCTCTCTAGCTTTCTTAAGCACCGCGTCTATTAGGCGCGCATTCACATGACAACCCGGCAAACCCATCACAAAACCCCTCTGGCAGGAGTGGAATGTTACCTGCTTACGTAGCTCATGGTCCATGACCTTCTCTATTACTCTCCGAACCATGGGATAGATAGTAATGGGCCTCCATGATGAGATATCATCAGGAGATCCTTTTCCCTTATAAATCAAAACTGAACGGCCCTCCCTGAGGATTTCTGGGACGTATGAGAATTTCAAAATCAATTCGGTAATTGATTTAATAATGTGAGCTATTCCGAGGGATTTAATGGTGCGGATAAGTACCCATCAGGGCCCGGAGACGAATCCAATGAAATAGATTTAATAGCTCTATGTACAACTTTCAAGTCTATTGTTATTATGTTGGGATTGGTTTTTGATGTAGAGTACCCTTCCCTTCGACTGACGTTTTTGGTTCCAAGGAGTGACTTGAAATGCGTCTCTACCTCCCTAATATTAAGCTGGCACTGTTTCGGTGCGTCTTCATTCATTATGTCTTGTGCTATTTTTTCCCTACGATTGTAGTAGTTATATTGAGCAAGTTCATAGAGATACTGCTCACGCCTTCTCTCCCGGGCTGCCTTATACGATCTTTGTGGATTTGAGGTAGCTTTTATTCCCTTACTCTTCATTTCAAGTTTCTTCTTCCTTCGCATCTGATAGAAACGTGAAGCTGGGTGTTTGGGACCCGGAAGTTCTTTATTTGCCTCTTTGAGAAAGAGGAGGAACTGTCGCATAGCGGAATCAAATTCCTTTTTTTCAGAGGGGACTTTAGAAGATCCTTGAATGTTTTAAACCACTTATCCAAATCTTGCTTTATTTCACCCTCGGAGGATTGCCCGTCGTCAGTTGGTTGACTCTTTAATATAGATCTTAGTTTTTTGTCATTAGCTTCCTTAGGATGCCTTTTTCCAATATGGGTGCTGAGCCCTCTATCGTTTTTGAAGTCCTGCTGACAGATAGGGCATACCTTCTGGCCCTCATACGCTCCAGAGTCCTCAACTTCCTTTTTACTGGAATCCGGAGAGTTCTTATCAGTGACCGTTTTCGACGCACTAGGATCAACGGCCGTGGTGAATTTATCTGTTTCCGGTAAACGTGGAAAAACGTTATTTATAGATACCATTTTCCCTTTCACAATACCAGAATCCTCAGCCCATTCCACTGTCACTACTTTCTCTATTTCTTTCTTGGTAGCGTCAGCTGACGACATAATTGATGTAATAACTGCCTTTTGTAAAGCCCCCATCTGATCTTAGGACCCACACTGTTTGTCCTATATAAAAGTCTTTATTATTATTTGTAGTAGACATCTTTACCGCGAGCAAATTTGTGCAGCACTAGAATATTTGCTGTCCGTTTAAATATTAAATGACAGTAAGAAGTTAAAAGTAATAAAATTAAAAGCAATTAGTTGAATAACAGTAAAATTACAAAATTATAAAAAATAAGGTTGAGAGATTAAAATGGTTAAAATGTCAACGGTAACAAGATTAAAATAACTAATAACAACAATAAATAGATAACAGATAGATTATCACAGTCAAATTCATGAACGAATAGGCACTGAAGCTTAGAATCTGATATAAGATTCGAGTCCACACAGGGAAGAAACGTTAAAGAGATAGACGGAACGTGCCTTAAAGAAAATACTTAAGTTAGGCTCCTTTATTATTCTTCCCATTCAGTGTACATAGAAGGGATTTGGCCACAGGCCTCCACCCACGCCCTGAAAAGGGCGGTTGGCTTCTGTCGATTTTGACAGATAAATAAGTCTCCTATTTAGCCCAGAGAAGGAACAGCAGACTATACTTCACCCACCCTGGTTTCCAGCCCCGGCGGCGCGGACGCAGGAGAACCACTCGCAGATGTTAATCTCAATTAGAAGTGAATCGCTGTACTGTCAGACAAACAGAACGTGACAGTAAAAAAAAAAAGAAAAATATAATTCAGACGAGTTGAAAAACGCTTTTATAACAGTATCAGTTTAACGAGTGGCACGGGGCCAAGGATAGTTCTAGCTCCGGCTATCCTTGTTAGAGGGCAGAACGCAGACTGTCTGAAAGAATGCCTTCTCTTACAAAACAGTTGGCCAAGTGGTATTGTATGAATTTAACGGATTCTTGTGCCTTTGTTTCCCTAATAGCAATGACCTTAAATTATAGTACCTGACTCTAAAATACATTATTTTTGCCAAAATTATTTCACTTAAAATATTTTCCAAACTATTTATTTTTGCATTCTTCTTCCACTACACGGGTATCATAGGTGCCTTTCTTCAAGAGCTCTGTAAAAATTTATTGGAGAAAATACATTATTGTACAGTATAGTAGTTATAAAAAGTGCATACATAGATTTATAACACACAAAAAATGAAAGAAAGATTTAAGTTAAAGAAATTATTAACTGAAGAAATTATAAAACAGAAGTTACAGTAAATTAAATAAAATGATATTAACAATAAGAGAAAATAAGACAGATAAAGATACCATTAGGGTAGGAGAGGAGTGAACGGTGAGAACGTTGAGACTGAAATGAAGAGAGAGTATTTTTTTTACTGTTAAAGCGTGGCAGAGATAAGAAAAATGTTTGTAGTGAGACGTGGCAATTTCAAATTTGGAAGAACAAATTACTGGCGATTACTTTTCTTAGGGTTAGAAAAATATTGTTGTAAATTATGACTTCTTTGTCTTTTTTAAAATTGATAGAATTCGAATAAAGATGAATTTGTAAGGATTAGGATAGAAGACGTTTTGAATGGTTGGAGTAAGTGGTTAAAATGGAAGGGTTATTGAAATCGATGGCATGATTATAAGTGAGAACATGTTTGGAGAGAGCAGTGCTATAAATTTTTTTTGTTAATAATGTCTAGTTCGTGTTCTCTGAGTCTTTTTTGTAAAAACTTACCAGTCTAATCAATTTTTATTTCTAATTAATATTATTTAGTTGATAGAATTGTGTAATAACTGACACAGCACATTAGAGGAAAACTTAACCCCCCAAAAATACCTTCAAATGAATTTTCCCGGTAAAATGTTTCAAATGAAAGTTTTAGCTCTTTGTATGTGTAGTTGATATGCCAAGTTTAAAAAAAAAAATCGTTGGAGACATTTTTGAGAAAATCATGAAAGAAATACTTCCGGTTGAATCCAAAATCTTCGTGTATGATATGCGGTGGAAGCTTGGTAGTTTGTGGTAATATGGAATACAAAATTTGAGCTTCAAACTTTTCATTTTGAGATATTCTTTTCTCTCACATCCACACACCATTTTCTAAAAATCACTTTTTTAGACTCAGGGGATCTCAAAACGGATATATCCGGTGCAAAGTAGTTTTCAAAAATTTCACACGATTCCATAGTTTCACTAACGTCAATTTAACGTCTTCCCAGAGGGTTTTTCTGGGAAGAAATGCCACACTAGTTTTTCCTCTAAAGCATCAACTCAATTCATTGTCTATTGATGATCGCATTCATCGTTCTATCTACACCCATACATACGTATGTATAATGTTAGTACAAATTAAAAATATGATAAGTATTCTACGTTCTAAGAAAATTTGTTAATGGGCAATTGAGAAAGTACATAAGGAAGTCTACATGAGGTGATGTGTTACAACCAAATTTTTATCATAGGACTAGCTAACCCGACCACGCTTCGCTGAGGCTCAGTCTGATTTTAGGCTTAACCATGCGTGATTTTGATAATTTGTTTCGATGTTTTGGAATACCCTGTCTACTAATTCTTCTTTTGAATGTAAAATGTTGCAGAAATTAGATGGGAAAGTGATTTTTTCCCGTTTCCAGATTTGTAGGAGCAGTGCCATTACCGAGTTCGAGTAATTGTCTTGAAAATATGGCAGCTGTTGGATCGTTTTGAAGTTGAACTCGCATATTCATTGTTAAATGATTTTTTTTTTTTTACTGTGCTCCAAAGAGTTGAATATTTCAAGCAGGCATGCAATTCAACAGCTGGTATTGAGCGAGGTATCACTGGAAGCATTTGCCTACCGGATAGAGTAACACCAATGCTCCACCAAATGGAACCTGATTATTTCGCAAGTCTTTCAATGTATGGTCTAATGCTTCCAATGACTTCTTATAAGCCATTGTACACTCATCCCATACAATAATTTTGCACGCCCGAAGATCCTTTCCCATTCCTGATGTTTTAGAAATGTTACATGTTGGGTTTTCTGTGAAGTGCATGTTTAAGTCATGACAAGAGCTGAATGCGCTGTTCTACCTCCTTCCATCAACGTAACAGCAATATCTGAAGAAGCAAGTTCTAACGCAATATGGACGTTTGAACGGACATTAGCTCGGAATTTCCCGTTTCCGTGGGAACTTCGGAATAGAGGCACTTATAAGTAGTTGAGAAAGAGGTTCAGAGAGTGAGCCACCATCGCAAAGCGTCTGAGTCTGTCTATTTCTGCCAACCTTGCAAAACGCTCGGAGAAGTCCCCGTTTCTGTGGGAACTTCGGAGTAAAAAGTATATATAAACACTCTTATATAGAAATGCAACGTTGTGTAGAAAATTTCAAGTCAATCCATCGACTACTTTTCAAGATTTGCGGCCACAAACATACGAATGCTGAATTTTTATTATATATATAGATTGTTATCAATCTATATTATATATATAGATTGTAAAAGAAATGTGTTTGAAGCTTTAAAACTTTCATTAAGTTGGTAAGTTTTCCTTTTTTTTTTTTGAGTTAAAGAAAGTGAAATCTTATCCCATATTCCAGACGCAACTTTGTTGTACTTTATTTTAATCTAATATAATGTAATCCAGAGTCAGGTTTTCCAAAAAATAAATAAAAGCACTTAAACTTTTCGTAGACCAGTTTTAGTGCTCTTGATTTATAATTCTCTTCAAATATAAAACAATAATAAACAAGACAGAAAGAGTAATCTATTTCAACACACCAAGCATCGAACACACCAAGAGTAATTGAATCAATTTGCAAACTATCGTGCCAATAAACATTCTCAAAGGACGTGAGTGAAACCACATTTCTCAATTTCCTGCATTTCCTTTATGGTAATGGCAACATTGCGTACATGTTTTCATACAAGACTTTGCTCATTGATCAAAAGCTATTGCTCTCGTAAGACATTCCTATGCCTGCAAAAGGGAGAATCAATATACTATTTTGTGCTGGATAGTATTTTTCAAATAATCCGTTTTAAAGCAATTTTGGTCGGGCAGAACATTCATTTTTTATTCATGTACGAATATGGGACGCAGTTTCCTTCTAAATCCTTCCAGTAATTTTAACTTGTTAAACTATATCAGCCCAAATACCAAGCAGTTATTCAATTTTAAAATTAACATTAAACTAAGAGTTAATTTTAGCTTCTTTTTATTACAAAAACCTAGTTAAAATTACCTTTTATTTGAGACTAAAAATATTAAATTCTTAAATCAAATTATTATAAGGTTTACTAACTCAAATTTAATTTACAAACAAAGATAGAACAAAACTCTGTAAGAAATAAAATATCATAAATCCTAGTAATATACATTAAATATCAACGTAGATTTGGAACGATGTTAAAATCAAAATAATGGTATTTGTTTTCCTTCAGCTAGTAAATTCATGTTAAAAGGAATTTAATTAGCGTGTTCCATTCAAGTAACATATAATCACATTTGTAATTTATTAAAATAAACTACATTATATCAAAATTCATTTAAACAAAAAGATTTACAACTTAAATAAAAACTGATCATTATAATAAAAATAAAACTAATTAAATTTACAAAATAATTATTAGATAAACTTACTAAAACTTGTATAATGATGGCTTCAACTTAATAACCGTTGAAGTTTACGTAGCTATAGACAACCGGTTAGAATTACTTTTATAAATAAAATACAATCTTAATTTACAATTAAATTATATTTGAATATTTTTATAAATAAAAACTCTTAATAACAAACAGTAAATAATAATTTAAATATATACATATTTGATTAATTTGAATAACAATTGAACGGTAACAAACGTAAAGCCTTATAGTGTACGTATATGTACACGAAATTTGCATATTTCATTTGGGTCTGTTCAATTGTTTTACTTAATTCAATTTGACTACATTTTTAGGTCTTCAATTTTGGCGATATTTTATTTCATAAATGTCACCGACTGCTGCCTACCCTAGATAGATTGTTTTAGGGGATCATTGCATTGCGACCTGAAAGATCTATCGTGCCCCCGGAACCTTCTCCAATGCACAGCCGGCCCCCCAACCAGCGTTCTCTAGCTACAGACAATACTGCCCATCACCTAGAGCTCCTAGGAAGAAAAAAATCTAAGGGCAGCATGCTGGATTCCAACCCGGGACCTCCGCGTTGCTAGTCCAATGCGCTACCACGGAGACCCTAGTTTGTGTACTGTGTTTATCCTTCTCTGTAAAGTCTAGAGTGCATGTAGTTTAAGTGTATTGTATACTGTTCTGATGAAATGCATGGATTACTCAGCTGTGGTAACCCGTGGGGTCGCTACTCCCCAAGTAACTGCATGCAACAGATACCCCTTGCGGGCATACCCTGGGTAATTATTGACGGCACTTGCCTGGTAGTGGAATCTAGGTAGTAAAGACCAGAATTAAACGGCTTACCATAAGCCCCATTTCATAAAAAATCGCCGTCTACCAATCCTTGAACCTTCATAGGGGCTAACCATAGTTTTTTTTTTTTAAATAATTTTTTTTTTTTTTTTGGCGCATCGACTGCCGATGTCATCCACTCATTTTCCTTTGCATTTTGTGGCCATTCGAACCGGGATGGCACATGTTAATTAATCTGTGTGACTTATACACACACACATACAACACTTTGCCTAGCAAGGTAAGGTGGATCTTCTAGGTTATCGAATCTTTTCTCACATAACCCCTCTTATGTCATCGAACTAGTCGTGGTGGGAGAGGGCGAAATACTATTTGCGCCGTCCGTTATTCTACTATGACTAATCATTACTATTGTATAAAATACTGTTAATTTTTTTGGTTTTTGGAGGGGCCCGATGCACTGGTAATGCTGCCCAAAGCATCCCTAACAGATGTCCTGGGCGAACACCGTCAATAACACCTCCATCAGATTTAGATCCCTAAGGAATCCTAATAATCGGGCTCTAGAACATTTTCCCTCCTCCTCTTCTTGGTAACTACCCAGGTTGTAAAATCTTCTCTGAGTGGCAGCCTTGCATTCCGTTAGAAGATATAATGAATGTTCCTCCATCTCCCTACAGAATCTGCATATGCTACCACTTTTCAAATCCAGTTTCGTTAGATGTCCTCTCAGTCGACAATGGCCCGTGAGGAAACCCATAAGAACGCGGAGTTTGTTCTTATTAAGGCCAGTTGCAGGGCCTCCAATCTCCGTTGCTTATAATTGCCCAGGCAGACATTATCCTGCCGTAGTCCGCTGAGGGAGTTCTAGAGTTGAGAAACTCTTTACTTCCTCCTCCATCCTAAGTTCTTCCAAGAGAAACTGGTCAGTGACCCCACAAAAAGGTTTAGGCCCTAGAGGCGGGGATACTATTATATTTTGTGCTGATAATGTTGATTAATGAACCGTTATACAGCCTTAATATTTTTTTATTTATTTTTTTTAAAAAGATTAGATTTAGTATTCTTAACAACATTTCGACACTGAGCGTGTCATTTTCAAGGAAATATGTTATTAAACTTTATACACTTCTGAAATAATAATACGTAAATTAGAACAATCACTTTCTCTTACTCCTAGTAAGAGGAAGTATTGTAATCGTGTCAAATTTTCGATATTGAGTTTTCTCCGGAAATATCCGTTTTGAGGTCTCCTGAGTCCAAAAAAGTGGTTTTTAGCAAATGGTCTGTGTGTGTGTGTGTGTGTATGTGAACAGCATAGCTCAAAAACGAAAAATCATAGAAAGTTGAAACTTGATGTTACCTTTAGGTATCACCATGCGATCTGACGGTGCGTTATCTGCCAAAATTCCAACTAGTTTTTTTTTTACGTTTTTGCGATTTTCTCAAAAATGGTTTCGACGATTTTCTTTAAACTTTTCATATCAACTACATATACTAACAACTACAACTTTTATTTGAAACTTTTCTCTGAAAAAGTTCATTTAAAGGCACTTCTTGGGGGAAGGGTGGGGTTAAGTTTTCATCTTAAATGCTATTTCAGTTTATTAGATAATTCTGTCGTCAAAATAATGTTATTTAGAATTAAATATTTTGTTGAAATTCCGAGTTTGAAAAAAAAATGGATAACCGGAAGTGCGTTTATTTTAACACTTTACTAAATGATTTGTTTTTTTTCAGTTTTTCGTGATTTTCTTTAAAAAAATGGCTCCAATGATTTTCTTGAAACTTCGTATATAAATTAAAAATGCAAAGATCTACATCTTTTATTTAAGATATTTCTCTGGAAAAATTCATTTAAGGGCACTTCTTGGGGGAAAGGTGGGGTTACAGCTTCCTCTAAAGTGGTTATCACCGTTGATTATACAATTCTATGATCCAAACAAAATTAATTAGAAATAAATAGATGGTCAAAATTCCACAAGTTTTAAGACAATTAGTAAACCGGAACTGCGGTTTTACTGAACAGGTTTTTTTTTTCAGTTTTCGACAAATTTCGTTATATTTGCTACAAAAAACTATAACATTTGTTAATTATAATTTTGAGAACAGGAGTAGGAGAAAATTGTGTGTGTGTTTCACACCAGATTTTTTTTTTTTTTTTTTTTATGAGAAGGCACTGTTATATTAACGTATAATTTATAAATTCGTCCAACAAATTGATAATATCAACCTGATTTTTATATTTGGTATAGTGTAGGCGTTATTTGGAGATAAATACTGGACCAGTTTACAAAGAAGGTCATCAAACAATTTTTTGTAAATAATGATAAGTATTATATTATAAAGATTTCTCTAAATCTAATATCTATAAACGGAAAAACCTAAATAGAAAAATTCTAATAAACAAACTTTTCCTACAGGCCTTAAAGAGTAGAAAAAATGGAATAGATTTTTTTTTTTAAAGCTGCTGAAAGCTCACATGAAAAGAGAAATTACACAGATGGTGACCACGTGGCATTAACCTAATCAACCATATCAATCGTAAAATTAATTTCAAATACCAGTTTTACAAGGAATCTTTCTTTTAATAAAATAACAAAGACTAGAATAATCTTATATAATATATGTAATATATATAAAAAAAAAAGTTCGGACTTACTGTTACTTATCATTATTTAAAAAATTGTTTAAAAACATCTTTCCTTGAAAATGAAACACTCAGTGTCGGAACTTAGAAAAGAATACTTAATGTATTCCTTTTTAAAAAATTAAAAAATATTAAAGCTGTATAACGGTTCATTAATCAACTGTATAACGGTTTAATTACTATTATTATGATTAATATTGCTTTATTTTTAACCTTAGTAATGTACTGGATATGATGTAATAATGTAACGGAGTGAATACAAGCACATTATTATTTATTGTTCGTTCAAGAATTTCCTTTGGACATACGTTTTAAAAATTTCTGTTTGCTAAACAATGTATCCATTTCTATGCCTGTATGTTCGATCTCTCCAGAAATTGAACCTTGGACGGCTTGGCTTAAGTTTGACAGCATACTAGGTAAATATATTAAAAGTAAAACTCCGAACTAAGTGTACAAAAACCTTGTACAAGAGCGACTACTGCTTAAATATAAAAATTATATTAAAATATTCACCGACAGGTCAAAGGCGATAAATGGA
>JAAEAF010004320.1:0-17618 GCA_011037195.1 Triatoma infestans
AGTGATAAAAGGTAAAAGGATTGAGTAGATTTCCATCACAAGTGATAGAAAGTAAAATTAGCCATTACTTTTTTTCACAAGTGATGTAAACTAATATTATTCAACTAGGCCGATATGCAGGGGTGATACTCCAAAAACAAAAACGTATGCGAAACAAATAGCAACGGATTTGAGGTTATACAAAAAGGAGCAGGTTAGAGAGATAGAGAGAGAGAGAGGAGCACTTGAATTATAATACATTTTCAGTATTTGCACTTTTTTATATTCATATAAAGTTAAAAACCAATTTAATGTGTTTGTAGAAAAAAATGTATTATTCAACATGTGAGTGAAGTAGTACTTTTTACACACACGAGTTCAAAGAGTGACACCTCGAGCGCAGCGAGTGCGTTAAAATGGACGAGAATTGTAAAAAATACTTCGCTCACAAATTAAATTGGTTCTTAATTTATATGAATATAAAGAAATGTGAAAAGGTGCAAATACTGACAATCTATTTTAATTCAAGTCACATAATCTGTTCCGTTTGGTATAACCATACATCGGAATATCTGAAATTTATTTTGATCTTGCTTGTGCGTGTTGCCGCTGGATGTCAGGCTAATTAGAGCTGAATAATATTATCTACTTTCACACACTAGTGAGAGAAAGTATTATTTAACTCACTTGTGTGTGATGTTGAAATTTCTTCACTAAATTTAGTGTGATTATTGTGACATTATTCAACAATTGCAGAAAAAGTATTTTTTACATTTTCTTTAATTTGCCACACTCCTTTTCTTTAATTTGCCTCCTTAAATAGTAACTCAATAGTGTGTGTCAATGACTGCAGTCCAGTGTAAAAATAAAACATTACTTCACTCACTGGATACATCGCCGGTGCTTTAGGCTTTCCTCCAATACTATTAATATTAAGAGATGAAATAACGATTAGTGTCTGCGCGGCAGACACCACAAGGCGAGAAGGCGAACAACAGAATAACAATATTAGTGAAAATGGCACTCACCTTTGTAGGAGATGTGAGGTGGTTTAAGGCGAAGCGGGCGATTAGGAGGCAGAGGTATGTAAAGAAAGTGATGATGTGTTAATGCTGTTAGGGTAGAGGTGGGGAGAATATGTGTGAACGCGGATGAGTTAGAGAGAGTGAAGAAAGTGTTTACGATGGTTGATGCAGAATAGCTGGAGTAGAAGTTCTTCCGGTGATGATGAGTGTCGATGGACCAGCTGGCATTCAGGTGAAGAAGTGAAGCGTATACTCGGTACGCGGGCGAGTGCAGAAGTGTATATCGTCAATACACTAGCGCGAAATATAGCTGTATATAATTGATACAGGCGAAAGAGAACACTAGCGTGTATGCTGAATACACGGGCGCGAAATATAGAAGTGACCTGTACAAGCTTAATAGAAGAAGTGAGAACGGCACCATCACTGTGGCTCAGGCGAGATATAGACGATAAGTGAAGAAATTTTTATAGAAAGAGAACGGTTTAAGAGTGTGGGAAAATAAACGTAAGGCGGGAACCCGGAGGGATAAAAGGAGCCGCCAATCCCACCACCAAGAGAGAGAGTAAAAGGCGGGAAGGCGTGGGAAATATGCGAGCGATGAAGTAACAATTTTGAAACAGCGAGCCAAGTTAATCTCTTAAAGGTGCCGCGACCTAACAATTAGAATTAAATGTGGCTAAATTTTTGAGCTTGAACAAAACAAGTTGAAAGAAAAGAACGTATTAGCGTAGAAAGAAAAAAATGTCTGGGATGCACTTCCCAGTAGAAGAAATATTCCCTTCAATTCCTAATAATTTGGTATTAACGTGGATTAAGAAGAAAATGTTCATATTAGCAGGGGCTAGAAAGGATGCCTTTAAGCTTACACAACTAGTCTGCATGTCATCCCCGGTCAAAAGGTTACTCATTTTTTACTTTCTTTGATAGCTGTAAGAGCAAATATTGCGATTCTACCAGATTTTCGAATTGAATTTTTGAATCTGGAACTCGAGGCCTCCCTAGGGAAGTTCAGCATTTAGCCCACCAATGCGCCTATTGTGCCCACCGTAAGACAAATCATATCAGCCCTGTCTCATTAGAAAACGCCAGGGCTGAGTCGAGAGAGATTTCCGATCCCAAATTCAGCACCAGTTATTAGCGCCAAATTTTAGGAATTGTCTGCGAGCATAGTGCACGCACTCCTCAAGAAGGTGTTGTCTAATGTTGACTTATCCTTCTGGCCACAATATGTAGATGCTTCCTTAAAAAGCAATGCTCTGTAACTAGGGCAGTGACTCTTCTTAGCTCTGCTTTTGTTTTGTCAAGAGTTAGGTTGTAGAAGTCTTTGAAGGGTCCTCTTGGTAAATTTTGGAGTGTCTCTGCCCCGCAGTGTTTTTCCAATACAGTATGTGTTTCCGTATTGGCCATTTCTCAATAGCCCTTAAGGCGGTTTTGTACGAGTTACCAGAAGGGCTCAGGACCTTTAACGGCCATGGACGTTTAACCAACTAAAAGGTTAAGTAAAAATTTCATGTATGAATTGCAACTGGTCAATTAGAGTTTTGCAATATCAAAGTCGTGTGAGTGTTTTAAACTAGATTTTTTTGAGTGGTTGATGAAATTGCGCTAACAGCGTGTTTGCTCTGACGATCACTTTGCTGTTCTACGATCTCAAGACATCCTGTAACCAGACAGCATGGATTTCCCCAGTTTGCCATTTTTTAAAAAAAGCTCAAACAATTTTCTTTAAACTTGGCACACCTATTTAAAAGCTCACGCTGATCACTTTTAATTAAAAGCTTTTTGCAGGAAAAGTCTTTTCAGAGCTTTCTGGGGGAAAGTTGAAGCATTGAGATTTTCTTTCAACGTGTTATTTCAGTGAAATTTGAATACATTATTGGTTTGATGGTATTCGACTAGAAATATGAATTTACAGAATGTGCTCCGCAGATTTTCTTTATTGTTGAATTTTCTGAGAGAATAAGTCCAACAATTTACTTTAAACTCAAAATGCTAACTGCACATTTATTCCGGAAAAAGGTATTTTTATTCGGTCCCTGGAGGATGTTGATCTTCGAGGGTTTATCTCTAAATTGTATAATCAGTATTTTGTTATTTTTATTGCATATCTGATTTTATGGGATTACGAGCCTTGTGTTTAGAGCCTCCAAATGTGTAAATGCTGTTCGGATTTACTGATTAATACCAAGCTTTGTACATCCATGTGTACTTGTGTTGTAACAACATCAAGGAAATTAACTAGTGAAAATATTAACAATAACAATAAAACCATTAAGACAAAGAAAATATATTTGAGAATTTATAGTTTAGCTATAAGATGTAGCATTGGGCGGAGGGTTTAAGAGTTGACATAGGTCGTTTGTGTGTATGTGTACGTGCGGCAAGTGTACTCATTGGAGGATCATCTACACACTACGATACTGGCCAACACCACCTCTCCGCTCGCAAACACCGCCCGGTCTCTACAAGAGCCGTGGTGCGCTGCTCTCTCCTGTTAAACAGAGGGTCCTATTCACTAACTCAGTTCTGTCCCGACCTTCGGTTGGTGAACTTCGTGTTAGTGCAGGGTTTTGTTTGATTTTTTTTTCCTAACCAAATATTACGGTACAAAATTTTACCTTTCGTAAATTGATTTCACAATTCATACCGCCCCCCCGAAAATCGATTTTTTCCCTTAAATTTATGCTTATCTCCTCAATTAATCAACCAAAATAAAAAATCGAACAATTTGACGTTAAATAAATATAATTCTTATCAACAATAAAAAATGCGGCTTATCTTACAACTGACCATACTTGTCATGACTATTGAGTCACTACAAGCGACTGCGGTTTTATCCAGAGGTACGTCTTTTGTAATTTAAATATGTTAGAATGTTTTATTTTTTTTTGAGAAAAATTTTTGAGCGAAAATAATTTTAAAAGAGGCCAGAACAATAATTAAAAAAAAAGTTTATTAAATGAAATATTTTATTTAATCAAAAAATAAATATAATAAAAAATGGAATACGGAAATCATTTTTGGAATAAATAAATCATACGGAAAAATAAATTTTTGTGTATTTTTTTTTTATTTCAAATACATCTCGTTCATTTCTTTTTTTTATATTTTTGCTTTTTTTAAATACAAAAATATTCAACAACAATTAAAAATGGTGCAGTTACTTTGGAAAACAATATTAAATCATTTTACAACCAAATATTAAATTTAAAAACAAATTGTTGGTCATGTAATAAACAAATTAAAACACAACATCCTTAATTTTCTAAAGAAAACCCATCAGTTTCTATCAATATGCAATCTAATAATTAAAAATACAAAACTAATTATTAAATATTACAAACAATAAATATATATGATTATTAAATCTGGATGAAATGATCACACATTTTCTTACTGCAATTTACACAGTTGACAATTTTTATTCAAATTTAGCATTTTTACTAAATTTTTAATTGCTGTCAATATTGGATAGGAGGAGGAACCATCAGTATAAAAGAACGGGAAGCGTGATGCGAGAAAAAAATAAATGTCCATAAAAGTGCGTACTTCCGATTCTGTCAATCGATTTACTGCATAATTCGGAATTTTGACAGCATATTTAATAATCAGTAAAATTATATAGATGGTGGAACTGTAAAATATACTGAAATAGAGCTGTGGAAGGTTGCGTAATATCATCTCTTAAAATCTAAGAAAAATAAAGAATCTAAAGAATATTTGCGGCAAGTGGTTTTGATCGGAACTTTGTGCCAGGTAAAGTTTGAACTACTGTGAGACACATACATACACAAAAGCAGACCATGTTTTTTCGTTTTTAAATCACATTTTCGGACTGAGAATCTGGAATGAAAACTCGATTTTGGAAATTTTAATACTTTCACAATTCCTTTGATAGCAGTGAGTGAGGAAAATTTACATATTTATAAATTTATGGCAAAAGAGTTTTCCCACTTTTACAACGATTGGGTTAACAAAAAAGCGGCCGGTGTTTGTAAACAGACGATTGTAATCCTCTTTTCCCATGCAATGAAGTATGAACAAATTTTTTGACGTTTATAATGTATGACAGTTTTTTCTCGATAAAAAGTATTGTTTTTTCTTATGAAAGGAAAACAATAATATAAAAGATTTTCTAATATTTTTCTGTGGAGAAAAGATAAGAAATTTCTCTATATATCCGAGCATAAGAATGTATTATACAAATATTCTTTATTCCTTTATTTTTTATTGTATTTATGAAAATGTTTATAAGTTAATCAAAAATAAACATTTCTAGTAATATAAAGTAAACACAATATTATTATTATTATTATTATTTTCAAAATGAGATACGAACAATCGATTATTTTAAGTTTTCGCCAACAGATCTTTCTTACTTTTTATGTTAAGTTCAAAATTCAATTTTTTGTTTCTTCACTTTCTCTGACTGCTCGTGAGAGCAGGTATTGGCGACCGGGTCCAATATTTAAAATTTGAGTTTTTCAACGGAAATAATTGATTTACGTTCCCTTGAATATAAACAAAAAAATTTATAGCGAAAGTGCTTTATGTGTATGTGTGTCTTTATGTGTATAAACAGAAAGATTAGCGTAGCATCGGACACCAAAGTTCCGATTAACCGGAAAAGTAGACTTCACTCAATACATTGTTAAGTTTATTTTATTTTTCACGATTTTCTCAGAATTTAATCTTTGTCTGTAACTCCGCGCATATTGGTTTGTTACTTTCATTTTAAACATTTAACCAAGATTTTCCGAAGATTCTGGAAGAAAATATCGATTAATCTAAAGTGCAACTTTACGGAATAGCTTTCTGTGATTTAGAACATTTTTCCGGAAAATTGGTTTATGAGAGGGAAAAGTGTGATTTAGGTTTAACTTTAAACAGTTCACCCCTTCACTTACACATAGGCAGCATCACACAAGACCACGTTTTGTAAAAAAATTCCGCGTTTAAAGATAATATGTCAATTAGATTGATATAATTATAGCAAGAAGAAGTCGTGTCATTGTTTCACACCAGATTTTATTTTTTGTTTTAAATTCCATTGTTTTCGATTTCCTGAAATTCTATTAATTATAATTTTTTATAATATGGAATAGATATCTTAAAAATTCTGCTTAATCTCTGTGGACGCAATACGTGATATGAATGTTAATGAAACCAACAGTTAGAAAAAGTGTATTAAACGATATAAACAGAAATAACTAAGTAACTTTTAAAATTTCTCTTAATTTTCTTGTTATGGAGAGTGGCAATACATTATATACTTGTTTTTTATTCTTTAAAAATTAAACCTTCGACTGTTTCCTATTTTTTTTTTTTCTATATTGAGAAACATTTCCTGCTACCAAATTTTCCGAGACAATTAAAACAATGTTTCGGGACAATTAAAAAATTCGAACATTAACGAAAAATATTCATTAATTCAAATACATTGTTGAATCTTTTGTTGTATTATATATTATATAATATAAATTTTGAGAATTTTATATTTCTTGGTTTTTAATATAACCAAGCGTTGCTATTATTGTAAAATTGTTATTATATTTCTGATAGTTATTGTTATGTTTAGATTTCGCATCTATTCGTCAAAATTTAGCTGTTTTTAAATTTTCGTACATATTACATTTAAATTAAATTTAGCGGCCATCATTATTTCTCCAGTTATTGCCGAAAACTAGTTCGACGTATAAAACAGATTTAATAAAAATAAAGAAATAAATATGAAATTCTATGCAATTTATCTTTTAAAGCAGCAATAGCAAAGTATCGGGAAATAATCAAAGTGCCGTGTAATGTGATGGTGTGGAGTTGTATTTGTAGTAGTGGTAGTGTGTAGCACGAGCGTTTTAGTGAAAAGGGCTTATAAGTTTGTAATTTTAAAAGCGAATGAAGTGTTAGCAATAATAAGGAAGTCGCACTGTTTTTCAAAAGATATATTCTCTAAGAGAAATTATGTTAACAACAATATTCTTATAATTTAATTG
Organism: Triatoma infestans; assembly: GCA_011037195.1. Lineage (NCBI taxonomy): Eukaryota > Metazoa > Arthropoda > Insecta > Hemiptera > Reduviidae > Triatoma > Triatoma infestans. Next base: position 7,001 of record JAAEAF010004320.1, read on the forward strand.
GAATAAATTCTTTAAACTTGATACTGGCTCTGATGTTTTCACTTTTGTAGCTAGAACGAGTCTGTAGTAAATTTAAGTATTTTACAATATCACACTATTATGTTTAAGAAATTAAGTATTTATCAAGATTAATGCAAAACTGGCACAGATATTTAGAGAGCGATTCCTGAAGCGTCCTGTCTGAAGGTAGAGTTAAGACTGTCCTTTTTTGAACTGAACTATTTGAAAGCTATGGCAGACTCTATTCTTTGGAATTGCTCTCTCTCTCTCTCGCGGGGGAATTTTCTTACAAAGGTTTGGCCTAACGGAATTTAGTGTCTTTGTTTTCTCAATAGCAATGACAGATTTAATATACCTGGTTCTAAAATACACACTTTCTGAAGGTAAATTCACAGCACTAAAATAATTATAAAATATTAACAAAAATACAATTTTGGATACTATAAATATTCAGAAACTTTAAACTATTATTTTTCGATTTTGTCCTTCCACTACATTATCCCCCCTCCTGGAGAAATTTTTCGGCACGAAAAATTTGGGAGATAATCTGGAGTTGTAGAGGCTTGGAAGTTATCGAGAGGCGTGTGTGTGTAACGTCTGCAAGGTGGCCGTGTGTTGTAGGCTGCAGTCATCTTCTTCTGCGGCAAACGCTGCTTGGATGTGTGAGCGTTGCTGTGGTGTTTGAATATCTTCTACTGGAGCGAACGCTGCGTGAGTGGGTGAGCGTTGCTGTGGTGGTAGGCTGATAGGCGAACACTGCTTGGCGAGTGAGAGTGTTGCTGATGAAGATGTGACTGGCAATGGGTAGACAAGGTGATCAGTGTAGACAAGTCGGTACTGTAGGAGTGTATGTACTTTCTTGAATTAACTCTATATGGACAAAAAAACTCTTAAGAATTTCAAAAATAATTAACAAATAAATAAATACACAAAATACGCAAATAAAAAAAATATATATATTTAATAAGCGTGCAGGGATGCGCAAGGATGTGAGGATAATAGCAAAGGGTATGAGAAGATGAAGATCTTTTCCTTTTGTAGAAATCTTGTGTTTCTGAAAATAATCATACAGAGTTATACATTAATTTATATGATAAAATTTCTAACAAATAACGTGCAATATTGACTAATCATAACATGCAATTAAATTCATGCGCATGCAATAACATTCGTGCTCATGCAATGGTGCAGTCGACGAAGATTCTTGGATCTGTAAAAGAGAGGTTAATCAAATTTAAATTTCAACAAATATTAGTGTAAAAATGATTAAAGCTAAGAAGTAAAGATGAATATATATCTTGAGGGAGTATGCACAAGGGTGAAGCCGACTGTATGTTCATCAGCTCTTCAGCTTTGCTGTGTTTTCTAGATACCTTAAGTTAACAATAACATTAAAAATAACATTAAAATACAAATGATAAACAAGTACAAGAATAATACAAATTATTTAATTTCCTTTTAAGGCGAACTGAAAAAAATATTAATTAATTAGGTAAATACAATATATAAAAAAAATATTAATATCATCTCATCAAAAGTAACTACGAACTCACTTGGTGATCTTGATTTCTGCCAAATAAAATAAATTACAATTATTATTTAAATATACAATGCAATAATTACAAATATTAAAGCCGGAATAATTTTATGACTCCAAGTACGATAGTTTTCAATGCTGAAACAAAAATAATATGTCGATTATACAACCAAAGTAAATATTTCAATACATTTTACAATTTTTATTCTTAAGATTAACAAAGTCTTACATATAACATTTACATGTGATAGTATGTAAAGTTAAGAAGTGTGGTATATTGAGAATTATTTCAAGAGATTATGTCAAGTATTTTATTTCAAGTGTCATGCATTGTGTGCGCGAGGTGGCATAGAAATTTTGTGGCTAGTTACTAGGGATTTTAGTGAACTTAGCGATTAATACTAAATTGGTGCGTTTGAGTACTAGTTGACTTTATTAAGTGTTAGATACGTGCGCAAATTAATGATTGCCCTGTAAGAATGTTTCTACAAGTATTCATTGGAAATTGCCTTTTAATTGCGAAAGTATGAATTCGCCAGAAAATTTGGAATTTTTGACATTGTCCGCATGCAAATGAAGGGACGTGATACCATAATTAGGTATTACTTGGTTAGTCAGGACTGATGGAAGCAGGTATGATTGCCTTGGTCCTATCAGGTTTTCGAGAAAGCGACTGAGGGCTAACTCGTTTTGGGCTGTATTTGGAAACAATTACGAGCCGTATGTCCAAATTTTGAACAATATTGGCAAGTGGGCCTATTTTGGAGGTGATTGCTAGTTTCGTAACCATTATTATTATGACTATACTGGGGTCTATCTGAATAAGAGTTAAATCGTGTATTGTTTGAATTAATTCGAGGGCTATGATTATTACTATAATATTGATTATTATTATTATTGTTATAACGATTATTATTATATACCCTACTATTGAAATTTTTTGGTACATTAAAATTGTTAGGCATTTTGCCAAAGTTAGTACGAGGTTTTGGTCTGAATTTATTGGTGCAGTCCACGTCAAAATGTGGACCGGAACAATGGCGGCAAGGTCTGTTCCTTATTACATTAAATACTCTACAAGTGGTAGTTGGTTTTAATTGTTGCTTTTGACTTTTATTACGATGCGGGCATTCTCTGTGGAAATGCATTTGTCCACAGTAACGACAAGGAGATGGAGGTGTACGATTAGAATTTTTCGAAGTTACAGCGAAAACTGTGGTGTTTGTTTCAGAAGCCTGAACTTCTTTTAGGGCATTGGCATAGGAAAGTGCTTCATCTAATTTTTGAGGTAGCTTCGTTCGTACCTCATTACGAAGCGGTTGAGGAAGTGATTTCAGGAACGCATCAGTGGCCAGTTTATCTAAAATTGTTTGTAAGGCCTCGAGTGGGTTGGCTTGAGCTTTTACATGAATGGCGGATTGGATATGTCTAATCCTATCCGCGAATGTTTCAGGAGACTCAGTGGGCAAGGACTGTATATTAGTCATCTGTTGTAAGAGGACTAGGGGTGTTTTCTCTTTACGAAATCGGGCTAGAAGTCGCTCTGAAATTAGAGGATACGTTATAATTGTACCCTGGCGTTGTAGTTCCGCTTTCTGGGTGTCGTAAAATATTTTTGCAGAACCTGAGAGTCTAAGAGCTAATATTTCTAATTTAGCTGCGTCGTCCCAGCCAGAAAGACTAGCACAATGGCTAATTTGGTCAAGGAAATCTGACACTTTGGCTGAATTTTCGCCATCGAAGGTAGGTAAGCTATTGATTAATTGCAAATTTCTTAAGGGACTAGGTTGATTATTAATTGGAGGATTTGCTAATTGCTGCTGCGCAAGTAAATATTCTACAGCAGCGTCGATGCCCATGTCTTGTCCATTTATCTTATACATTTTGGAATTGAATAAATTACTTGGGGAAAGATTATATTTTTCAAGACGTCTACGTAATTGGAGTAAATTGCCTCCAACAGAAAGGTTATTATCGCTTAATATCTTTATAATTTGGGATCTATTAAGTACACTCATAAATTCAAAATTCGAAAGGGATTGAGATACAAATGGTACAATTACAAAAATTTAAAAATGAAATTCACTAGAAAATTCAATAATGGGAAATATTGAAGATAATTCCGCTGAGAAAATAATTAAAAAACAATCAAATTATCTGATGGATAATTTGTTTAATTATGAAATTAAAATTTTTACGTACTTGTAAATTTGTGGATTCTCGTTGAAAATATCCCAAACAGCTGGCACCAATGTAATGTAATGGTGTTTGAATATTTGTAGTTGGTGGTGTCGTGAGCGTTTTTAGCGAAAGGGGCTTGTGTGTTTGTTTGAGATAGAAGTAATAAGAATTTAAGAACACACTACTGTTTTATAAATAAATATATTCTGTTAAAATAATAACTTATTTGGTTTATAAACTTATTTAATTTATAACTGGCACAGATATTTAGAGAGGGCGATTCCTGAAGTGTCCTGTTTGAAGGTTGATGTGAGACTCTCTTTTTTGAACTTTTAAAACTAATGTTAGAATGTATTCTTTGGAATTGCTCTCTCTCTCTAGTGGGGGAATTTTCTTACAAAGGTTTGGCCTAACGGAATTTAGTGTCTTTGTTTTCTCAATAGCAATGACAGATTTAATATACCTGGTTCTAAAATACACACTTTTTGAAGGTAAATTCACCGCACTAAAATAATTATAAAATATTAACAAAAATACAATTTTGGATACTATAAAATATTCAGAAACTTTAAACTATTATTTTTCGATTTTGTCCTTCCACTACAGCCGCAATAGAACTCTGAAGTTAATGTTGTATGTGGCTTTATCCCTTTTACTTTCTCTTATTTTTTTTCCGTTATCATTGTATTTTCAATAAACAAGGAAAATGGTTATTTCGGTGTTATTTTTAAAGCTAGTTTAATCATCTTAATATTATATCTAGTTTCTAGAATGTTACAAAATTCCTTTCACTTAAAATTTAAAATTCCCGTCTGTTATTTATATTTATTTTCATTCATACTAAGAGTAGACGATTCAAAGTTTGTGATGGTTATTTTCTAGCAAACATTTGAAAAAAACAAATAACAGAGGGTGGAATGATTGGGAATGGCAATGATTACTATTTTTACTGCCATGATTGGCAGTATGGCAGTTACTGTCGGAACTATAGGACATATTTTCATTATCAGAATTTTTATTATAATCTTATTTATTTAAAAGGCGAATTTTTTTAAATTTCGCTATTCGGCGCCTCTTTCAAAGTGTATCCTGCAAAAAGCCTACATCGCTTTACCTCTTCAGCTGGCCCTGCCACTGATAATTTACTGCAGATTTTTTTTTTTTTTTTATATAGTTTAAGGCGCGTCAAGATCTATGGTCATTGGCGCCCGGAGCCTTCTCAGTGCACTGCCGGCCTCCGGACAGTGTTCTCTCGTTACAGTCAACACTGTCCATCACCGGATAGTGAGCTGTAGATTTACTGCAGATAATTTTTTTTTTTTACAAGAAATAATTGTTTTAAATTCAATATATTTTCTACTTTAAAACCGAGCCTTCTAATTTAGTTTTGGTATTTTTCCAGATAAAGTGCTCGGACACGGATAATCATGCTCACAATTGCTGACTGATGCAAATCTTCAGCAAATCTTCTCTCCTTTATTTAAAAATAATTTAGCTGAGGTTTTTTTTTTTCTTGGAAAAGAGATTGGTTTATTGGTAAATGTTCAACAACCGGGGCTCGTTTCATATGGCCACTAAAGGCGTATGGCATGAGACATGACAAACGGCCATAGAATATTTTGCCGTCATGTTTTTTTTTTCTAACTATTGGAAGGATATTCCAAGCCCTGCACTGGTAATGGTGTCATGTAAGTTGCAGTGTTACGTATTTTGCGTGTGCTCGGTAGAGCTCCTCCGGCACCACTATAGTGGTTTCCGGGAACGTTTTAGACCACTGCAGGAACTCCGTACGGAGACCATAGGCAGGTCTTGCTGTAAGGGATAGAAGGGTGGGGCAACAAGACAGAAAAGGCACCAATTCAAAAATAACAATAAGTTTATTGTTGAACACAGCACCTCCCCAGTTCTTCCGCCTCACGTCCGAGCCCGAAAACGCACACTGACGAGTGGGTATGCCCTGGGAACTCCTCTGACTGCCTGAAGGGCAGGCAATCCCTTCCAGGGCTGTCCACAGGTTGCTGATGAAGGATGATCTCACCTCCGACGGAGGACCCGCAGCGAAGCTGCAAAGCTGTTGGCATAAGAATAACTATGTAGGAACTGTGCAGGTGACAGGCGGAGCTGTATAGTCTCAACCTAGGTTGAGAGAAAATATAAGAGCACTAGGAGGGCTAATAAGAAAAGCTAAGGTTCGTATACTTGCCTTGAAGTTATTATAGTTCCGTACACCTCCTTTAATTAGAACTCGTTCTATCCAGTGTAGAGACCCCGTCTCTCCAGCCTGTACAAGTGGGGGTTGCAGTGAATAGTCACTTAGCTTGGAATTAGATAAATGATGAGTGATCAAATAAATGTTGAGCTGAGACTGAAGGTATTGGCAAGAAAAAATAATATGAACTATTACCTTCAGGGCGATTGCAATAATCGCTTAAACGGCTTCCGCCGACCTATATTAACACTTAATCATGAACAGAGTAGAGATATCAAGGAGAGGAAAGAATAGGAAGATTATCTTACTCTGAATGTAGATGATGTTAATATACGCCACGTGCATCCGCCAGATTTTGACTCTAGTTAGAGTGGTGACTCCTACTATCACTGCTGAATAAGCTCTTACTGAGTATGAGACTGTAAATTAAAGGTTTAACAGACTGCTAAGAAGAGTACCCACGTGGGGCAGCAACTGAACGGCGTAAAAAAGAGAACTGCGATCCAGCGATTTAATGATACGCCACCGAACTTAGCATACACTAGAAAATGTTATTCGAAGATAATTGTGCAATCACACAAGGTGATTCACACAATACAAACGGATTTATGTAAGATGTTCACTGAGAACGAAAAATGCAGTCTGGTTGGGCGTCACACCAGCTCCACGAGATAGAACGGAACTTGAGGTTTTCTTATTAGCCCTCCTAGTGCTCTTATATTTTCTCTCAACCTAGGTTGAGACTATACAGCTCCGCCTGTCACCTGCACAGTTCCTACATAGTTATTCTTATGCCAACAGCTTTGCAGCTTCGCTGCTGGTCCTCCGTCGGAGGTGCGATCATCCTTCATCAGCAACCTGTGGACAGCCCTGGAAGGGATTGCCTGCCCTTCAGGCAGTCAGAGGAGTTCCCAGGGCATACCCACTCGTCAGTGTGCGTTTTCGGGCTCGGACGTGAGGCGGAAGAACTGGGGAGGTGCTGTGTTCAACAATAAACTTATTGTTATTTTTGAATTGGTGCCTTTTCTGTCTTGTTGCCCCACCCTTCTATCCCTTACAGCAAGACCTGCCTATGGTCTCCGTACGGAGTTCCTGCAGTGGTCTAAACGTTCCCGGAAACCATCTAGTGGTGCCGGATGAGCTCTACCGAGCACGCAAATACGTAACACTGCAACTGACCAGAGGGCCAGTTAGAAGGAAAAGGAAGCCACTCAGGGCCGTGCCACCATAGTGCACTAGAGGATAACAGAGACATAGTAGTGCCTCTGGAGGCCAAGTCGGCAGGATTCTGACCTGAGGTAACGTGATGCCAAGTGGCCATGGGTACCCATTCTGAAATTTGGGCGACCCGATTGGCTGCAAAGGTCTTTAACTTGTGCGGCTCGATGGATATCCACCGTAAGACAATTTGAGAGTCAGTCCACAGATGTAGGTCACATATGTGAAGCGAACGTGACAATAACGTATAATAATGGGGGGTCAGTAAGGCCAACAAATGAGCGCCGCAGAGCTCCAGTCGCGGAATGGACTGGGTTTTAAGCGGAGCTACTCTAGTTTTAGATACCAGCAGAACGGGCGGGCCAGTAGAAGCAGATGCGCACAGATACAATACGGCTGCGTAGCCCCGTTTGGATGCGTCACAAAACCCATAAAGGGCTACAGGGTCCCTTGCAGACGTATGTGGCAAAGGCCGATTTATGAAGCAGCTAGAAACTAAGCTAAAAGAGGAAAAGATAACAGACCATTCCTCAACAAGGTCAGACTCGAGAGGGGTGTCCCAATCCAAGGGTAAAACCCAAAGGCGCTGGATAAAGCACTTCGCTGTCATCGTAAAAGGAGACAACCAACCACATGGGTCAAAGATTTGAGCAATAGTAGATAAAATTCGACGTTTGGTCAATACCGAAGCAGGGCGGGACTTAAATTCCGCCGATATACTCAATGTATCTTGATTAGGATCCCAGTGTGTCCCAAGAAGAGCTATGGGAGATGATACTTCCGCTACAGTGGTTATGCAATGGTCAGTTGGAAGTCCATCTAAAATAGATGGGTGGTTGGATACCCACTTGCGGAGTGTAAATCCGCCAGTGGCCAACAAGGCAATAACCTCATCACGCAAGGCAATAGCTTCTGAGAGAGTATATGCGCCAACGCAGATGTCATCAACAAAAACGCTGGTGGTGAGAGCTTCAGATGCCTTAGGGAACCCTGCAGACTCATCCTCTGCCAACTGGGCGAGAGTTCTCAACGCGAGATACGGAGCCGACCTGGTTCCATAGGTAACTGTAGTAAGAAGATATGTTTTCAAGGGTTGACCAGGATTATCGCGCCATAAAACGGCTTGATAGCACCAGTCATCTGGATGGACCTTAATTTGTCGAAACATTTGCATAATGTCACATGAAAACACATAAGGAAATCTACGAAAGAGCGTGATGATATCTGATAGTAGCGGTTGCAGTTTGGGGCCCGGATATAATAATTCATTGAGTGAAGTGCCCCCAGCTGGTCTAGCGCTGGCATCAAAGACCACTCTAATTTTTGAGGTGTCTCCGCGCTTCTTAAAAATCCCATGATGTGGAATGTAGTATGTGGGAGTTGAGGAAGTCTCAACCATGTGTCCCTGCTTAAGATAATCGCGCATAAAATCCACGTAAAGTTGTTTAAATTCGGGATCTCGAGTAAAACGTCTCTCTAAAGCGAGAAAACGAGTATAGGCTTGGCCGTGAGAACCCCGTAGAGATGAAGTATCTGCCTTAATGAAAGGCAGTCTTACTTGGTATTGCCCCGATTGGTGCCTTATAGTAGATGTGCGAAAATATTGTTCGCACTGTTCAGCTTCAGGGGGTACACGAGAAGGTGCAGCAGGTGGCTCTTCGGTAACCCAGAATTGCTCCATCAAGGCATGGAGCTCATTAGATGGAACTGCATGAAAGGCAGGTACCTTGTTGTCATATTCGACAGATGAAGTTGAACTAGATTCGGAGCATGATTGGAGGGTTGGGGCGGAGCCCATAATGATATAGCCAAACACTGATGGCATGGCTACTGGCAAATTTGGACCTGTAGGAACAGGTGGTTCACAAGTGAAAATCCGAGAAAATAACTCGGCGCCCAGTATACAGTCAATCCTCGATGGAGTATCGAAGGTGGGATCGGCCAGAATTAGATTCCTGGTGCGTTGACGCAACTCAGGGGAGATGTAGGTTTGAGGAGTAGGCTGTGTAAGTTTAGGTAATATAATAAACGGATGAGCCTCAGCAATTGTATAGTTACTTACACTCGAAATTGAAAGGGTACATGTTCCCTTTGCATTGGCCGAAGTAGGACCTACCCCTTGAACAGTTACTTGTGCCTTAGAACGTTTGCAATTCAATAATTGCGCACAATGTTCTGCAATAAATGAGCCTCCGGCACCGGTATCAATCAAAGCCCTCACTACTCGATAGGCTCCAGTTGGAGTTCTTAAGGTTACCAAGGCAGTTGCTAGCAACACAGTATTGTTAGCAGGTGAAACAGCCGCTATTGGGACTGAAACCGGAGATGCCCTGTGATCAGACTGAGCTGTTGTTGCTGAGTTTGCTAAGGGGGGAGCCGGAGAAGTAGGCACGGAAGTCTTGGTTTTGGCTACAGTATTATTATTAGGTAGCCTAAAATGCAACAAGGTGTGATGTTGTTTATGGCAGACTCGACATGTAAAAGAAGAAGAGCAGCGATTTTTATGATTGCCTAAACAATTGATGCATACTTTGTTGGATTTTACCCACTCGAAACGCTGCTTAGGGCTTTTTTGAGTGAAAGTGGGACAAGCTTGCAGTTTGTGCTCAACAGAGTGACAAAGGTGGCAACTCTGTTGTGATGTGCGTGTTGTAGTGGCATAGGCAACCTTCTTAACACGAGTAGTGGGTCCCACCGAAGGACCTGGAGTGTGCACAGCTGGCTCTACAGCTTGTTTGATCTGTAGCTGATCATGCAAAAATTTAAGAAGCTCTGTAGGCTTTGGAAGAGCAGTAGCGGAATTAGAAGCGCGATGGTGAGCTTCAAACTTCATAGCAGTTGCTGAATCCAACTTGGATGTAAGTAATGTCATGACTATAGCAGAATGTTCATCCACCTCTGGCATTGCTACTAAGGCCTGATAATGTAATGACAGATGATCTAAGAAATCTTGATAACTGTCTATTGACTTAGAGTTCAGCTGAGGAAGCTTAAGTAGGGCTGTTGCATGATTGTAAGCCATGCGCCTAGGATTTTCGTAGCGATTCTTAAGTAATGTTAACGCTACAGGATACTGCTCAGCTCTGAATTCAAGATGAGAAATAAGTCGCTGTGCTTCCGGTGTTAGAGAATCTATAAGATATTGAAACTTTTGTAATACAGATAAGGCTTCACTGGAATCTACGATTGAGGAAAATCGCGAAAAGAAGTTGGACCAGTCAGCTTGGTTGCCTGAAAATTTTGGAACTGACTGAGTGGGAAACCCAGCCGTAGAGGCACTTAAAGAAGATGGTTGCGTAGGGACAGCAGGGGCCGAACCTATTACAGTGGAAGAGGCTAAGGGCTCCGAATTGGCAATCAAACTATCCAATTGTGAACATATGTTACCATACAAATCGTCTATAGAGTTTAACCCTTCTTCCAATCGTTCCTCACTCAGGTCGGGCACCCTTTCAGAAGAGTAGTTAAAGGGC